>QYAH01000296.1:0-30068 GCA_003988945.1 Chaetoscypha palmicola | reverse complement strand
TCCTAGTACTTTAACTAACCTTTATATTAGTATCTCTATATATATCTTATAATCTATATTTATTAAGGTTAGTAGTCTATAATTCTTTAGGGACAGGTTGTCTCTCTTCTTAAATAGAAGCGTAAGCACTCCTTCCGTCTAGCCTTATAGTAGGCCCCTTTGCTATATCTCGTTAAAGAGACGCTATAAGATCCTAAGGATAAGGGGTTTACTACTCTCATTCTTTAGCCCCGATTTTAATAGCATCTTATATAGCTTATAAGGCAAGCTATCGATCCTAGGTAACTTTCTCACGGTACACCTTTTAATCGATTGCTTTACTTCCTTAGCAGATATCTAGTTTTTTAACCGTTTTTCTAATTAGGGGGATATCTTTATAGACAGGTAGGAGAGCATCTCCTCTACTGCCTCTACACTCGTGTTTCTTCGGTTATACAGGTCTTCATAGAATTGGGCTGCTGTTTCGAGCACCTCCTCCGGGTCGGTTTGAATCGTCCCAAAGCGGGTAACTCGTGATGATCGGCTTTATTACTTCCTTGATGTAGAGATTGTCTCCGTAATCTCAAGGAAGCCTCGGAATACTAACAGCCTCTTCAAGATGGTTCTCGTAGTCTGTCTCTATACTGTTGGGCATCAAGCTTCCGAATTTGGGAGGCAAATGAGTCCTCGTGACTGCAAGTCCAGATAGCAGCATGCAGAAAGCAGAAAGCAGACGGTCCAATTTCAGCGCCACGATAACACCCGGGAGTGTGGTAGAGACTGATGTGTGATGTGTGATGTGCATGCAGGCCTGCCGACGTCACTTTTGCCCTCATTGTTGCGTCCCAAGCAGAGTAACACCTGGCTCCTCAGAATTGAGAGCGGCCGATTTTCTACATCGAAACGTAGCAGCCAACATGGCGGAAAAAGTCGGATGCTAATTCCATTTGCCATGTCTTCTGGAAGCGAGATTGACCTGACGTGCAGCTAGATGCCATTCAGATGGACACGCCTGGAGTAACTCTACGATCAGTGGCTCAAAGTCGGAGAGGCAGATGGGGGGAGTGGAATGAAGTTGAGTGGCTCTCGGCAATCTTGCTAGCCTGTCAGGGGCCCGACGATGAGCTGTCTGTCACTTCCCTTTAACCTTAGAAGTCAAGTGGGGACTCGAGCCAAGACGGTGAAAATGTGGCTGAAAGTGTGGCTGAAGCCTGGTTCCCGTTCCTGACGTACTTACGTAGTCGATGAATTTGAATTCTGGCAGGACGTAGTACAAGTAGTAGCACAACATATGGTTATGGTTACCGCATCTGCAAGAATAATCTTCTCTACCAGACTGTCCGGTTATTGCGAAGGGCAACAGCAATAAATCATATATGCATCCTCGTGTACTTAGCTTATGGTCTGTCTTTTCGCCTCCTGTCAAGTTGGGTTGGCTATTGTCACATAGTTGTTACACAAGAAAGTAACCATTCACCTCCCATTTTGCATTTGCTAAAGCAACGAAAGATGAAACTGACTCTCCGGCCGCCGTTGGAACTGACAACACATTCACCCAACCACTAGTGTTTTGAAGCGTCGTAGGGATATTTTTTTAGCTTCTTTCCGTCAAAAACACATAAACTTAGTACACTACATGCCGCAACCTTTGCACACGGCACCACCACCACCACCCCGCAAACAAGATTTCATTATTGCCTCTTTGCCTCTGGCAACACCTCCACTTCCACCTCTTCTGCCACATTTCCCTCGACAACACATCCTACATCTGGCCCATGATTGCGCAATTTCAGATCTTATTCAACGTCTCTCTCTTTTTCTCTGATCTGCGAGCTGGGCTTGGGGGGCCTCTCGAGCTATCAAGATGACGGTCTTTGTGGTATCTCTGTAAGCCTGTCCATCCTTCCTGACGCTGCGCTGCGCGAACTTGGAAAATATTCAATTGCTACCACCCGTTGGCCTATACTCTATCTACATTGTTGGAAGTTCTGCCTCCTCATGCGCTGGTCTCACAGAGCTACGATGACGAGTGCAGCAGCCTCTGTGTCTCTCTTATTGACACCCCGCCACGTGCAGCTTGTATTGCTGTTGCTAACCATTTGCTCGTAGCTTTCTCCCAAACACCATCAATTTCTCTCTTCCTACCTCCGCAGCGCCTCCACCTCCCAGTCGAAAAGTCCCGTCGAAACGATCCTCTACCAAGCCAAAGATTGATACCTCTGAAAAGCCCAGTCTTTTCACACAACGCGACATTACACCTCCACGTACGCCCACCGCGGACGACGACCACGTTGGGTTCTTCGCCCAGAAAGACAGTAAAGCATCTAGCGCACATTTTCCCAAGCAAGAAGGACCACGATCCATAATTGCACCAAGCGATCCGCATTCGCCAGCATGGGGATCTGGCAGACTCTTCACCCAGCCTCGATCTCGCGCGAGCTCCCCACCTCCTGCAGACATATTGAAACACAATAAGACTGCGGAGAAGGCAGCTGCACTTGGTAGGGCTGGAATCCGTCAACCACAACTTGGCGGACGTAGTGATAGTCATGACCGAGTGTTTACCCATGCTAATTGGACTGTTGTGCCTGCAGATCAAGGGAACGGTGGTCTACGAAATGCTGTGCAAGCTGCTGTTCGAAATGGTAACCTGAACGACAAGACCTGGGTCGGTACTCTGGGCATGCCTACAGACGCTCTGGACGGAACCCAACAAAAGCAAGACATCGAAGACCGATTGGCTACGGAGCACGACTCTCTGACAGTCTTTTGCAAAGACAGCGATTTTGACGGGCATTACACTCATTATTGCAAACAGATTCTTTGGCCGGTGTTCCATTACCAGATTCCGGACAACCCAAAGAGCAAAGCATATGAGGATCATTCCTGGGTCTACTATGTCAAAGTCAACCAGGCCTTCGCTGATAAGATTATCAAGAATTGGAAGCGCGGGGACGTCATATGGATTCACGATTACCATCTACTCCTGGTGCCAAACATGATTCGCCAGAAGCTGCCGGATGCCAAAATCGGATTTTTCTTACATGTTGCTTTCCCATCCTCTGAAGTTTTCCGATGTCTGGCAGTTCGTCAGGAGCTCCTTGAAGGGATGTTAGGTGCTAACCTCATTGGATTCCAAATTCACGAGTATGCACGACACTTTCTTCAAACCTGTAGTAGATTACTTTGCGTCGAGGCCACCACCGATGGTGTTCAATTGGAAGAGCGTTTCGTAGACGTTGTCAATCTGGCGATTGGTATTGATCCCGTCGCATTAGATATGAACCGCGCCGATCCCGATGTCGCGGAATGGCTAAACACTATGCAGGAGCGCTATCGCGGTAAGAAGCTCATCGTCGCAAGAGACAAGTTGGATTACGTTAGAGGGGTCCGACAAAAACTTCTCGCATATGAGTTGTTTTTGAACAAATACCCACAATGGCGAGATAATGTGGTAATGATTCAAGTTGCAACATCCACGACCGAGCAAGCAGAACTTGACGCTACAGTCTCAGATATCGTCACCAGAGTCAATTCATCGTGGGCAAATTTGGCTTACCAACCTCTTGTTTATCTCAAACAAGACATCAGCTATCCACAGTATCTAGCTCTATTGACGGTTGCCGATGCTTTGATGATTGCTAGTCAGCGAGAAGGCATGAACTTAACATGCCATGAGTATCTCTTCTGTCAGGATGGCAAGTTCCCAGGTCACAACAAGTTTGGATCTCTCATTTTGAGTGAGTTTACGGGTAGCTCTTCGGTTTTTGGCGGCAATGAACTCTCTGTCAATCCCTGGGATTATCGTCAATGTTCCGAAGCAATCAAGACAGCTCTGGAGATGGGCAATGCGGAAAAGGAATCACGCTGGGGAAAGTTGTACAAGGCGGTCATGCATCATACAGCCGAACACTGGTTTAACGAGTTCCTTTCGAGACTGGACAAGGTGTACGACGAGCAACATCGGCGAGATACCACTTCCGTTCCTCGTCTATCCATGATTTCGCTCGCGCAATCGTACCAGAAGTCTGAACAGCGTTTGTTTATGCTCGATTACGAGGGAACTCTGGCTTCGTGGGGCTCACCCCACGATATTATCCTCACAAGTCCTCAGGTAAGTCTATATCTGACGCACGAATAAAATGAATGCTCACGATTTAGCGTACACTCGATGTCCTCAACGATCTTATGGTGGATGAGCGTAACACCGTCTACGTTATGTCCGGTCGCCAACCAGAAGAGCTTGATCAGCTATTCAAGCGAGTGCCAAACCTCGGTCTCATCGCCGAAAATGGTTGCTTCATCAAAGAATTTGGTGCCACGAAATGGTCCGAAAAGACCGACCCGGACAAAATGAATTCTTGGCAAGAGTCTGTGGAAGGAATTATGCAATATTATCATGAGCGCACACCTGGTTCCTGGATTGAACGCCGTCACTGTAGTCTGATTTTCCACTACAAGAGTTGTGAGGACCCAGAAAGCGCAAGTCGTCAGGCTGGGGACTGTGCAAGCCATATCAATGATGCTTGCGAGCAACAGAGAGTAAAAGCAATTTTAATAGAAGGTAGCCAATCTCCCCACGCATGCCCTGTGGCCCACTAACAAGTGTTTAGACGCTGTATTAGTAGCTCCGATCGATTGGTCCAAGGGAACGGCGGCTACTCAGATTTATCAAACCATCAAGGAGAGTAACTCTGCTCATGTTGACTTCTTAGCGGTCATTGGCGACGGCCGTGACGATGAGGTTATCTTTCGCTGGGCTAATGATCTCGAGAAGCAAAAGGAAATAAAGCATGTCACTACTGTCAGCTTGGGCAATCACAACACAGAGGCTGGCTATACTCTCACTCAAGGCGTCACTGGTTTGTAAATCCAATCCCACTTTCGGGATCTAAACTCATCGCGTTTTAGGTGTTCTGACAGCTCTTCAAAAGCTCGGGCAGCTTTCGTAATCGGAAAATTTGATCATAAAAGGCTTATTCTCGCCAGAGTAACAAGGCACCCCTTCTCATTGTCTCGCGACGAATACAAGCATGGCGGTCCGGCGTTTTAATCATACGGAGTTGGCTGGCACACACGTAATGATTGCATAGGACGTCTTCACGAGCAATTGTTGTTCTTAGACAAAGAAGTGCTGGTGACCTGAATCGGTGTAAGATGGGAAGAAATTGACGGGGAAGCAACAGGTTGTATATTTAAATGGCTGCAGAGCAGATGAGCAGACAAGCAGATGAGTAGATGAGTAGATGAGTAGACGAGCAGACGAGACGATACCTAAAGCATTGGCACGTAACGAATTCCATATTGCGCTTTCCCTGGTGAAGACTATAGTACCTGCAGTAGATGAAATAGAATGATACATCTCTATAGCTACTCAGGTACACTAAAATGTGAGATTCGCTGCCGGGTGGCGTACCTACCGTGATTTGGGGCACCATATATCTTCCACTGCTTCCCAGTCCTGCTATTGTAGCTCCGGGTCTGGTCTGGCTGCCTGGTTCCCGGAATTGTCTTAATTGTTCGCGGCTGAGAGCCTGAGGCCCTAACGCCATCCGGCCGCACCGCATCGCACCCCAGACTCTGGGAGTCCCCACACCCATCAATCCCGCCATGAGGCCACTACGTCACACTACGGTGGTAGCGCCCGCCCCGTAAATCAACGTCCTCCAATCCTCTCGGACATTTCTTTCATAGCCAAAACCAGTTTTCCTTTGAGCTCGAAATAGGATAATCAGATGTTTGAACTCCCGCGGTCGGCACAATGGGACAATGCCACGCGACAAAGCCATTGTGTGTTCCTGAAAGAGGTGCAGCCAACGCGTTCAATGGAGATTGTTTCCCGTTTGAAGCAAAGATGGACGAGTAGTCTCGAACCTTGGAAGCGAATCTCACTCCTACCAAGATCTTTGTTTCAGGGGATTGATATACATTCAGTATATGCCTGCCTTCATTCTTCTTTCCCTGTTCTTTTAAATGTTTCATCCTTCTTATGTACATGTACATACTTTGAATCAATTATTCACGATACGAATCACGAATCTATATCTCAATTCTGGCAATTGAACGCATGCGCGCGCGAAAGCATTGCAAGCACAACTACACGAAGGGGAATTGATCTTCAGTACCACTATGCATTTATCAACCAAAATCATACTGGCAGCAGGCATGACTGCTCCAGCACTCGCTGTCCCACATAGAGGAGTTTTCACCATTACCACCTATGTCACGGCAACATCGACTGCAGCGCCTGTCGCAGCCCCCACTCTTCAACCACTGCCAGGCTCTGATACTGGCAGTGGATTTGGTACTGGAAGAGAAGCGAAGCCAGGAACAAGTTCTGGATCGACGAGTTATACCGACCCGGCGATTTTCCAGCAAGATATCTTGGCATCACATAACTTCTATAGAAGGCAGCATGATGCGCCAGACTTGGTCTGGAACGATACCAGTGCGGAATTCGCTGCGAATTACGTTCAGGGATGCATATTTGAGCATTCTGTGAGTCTAGTCCTCCCTACTCCCTCGAGCTATGCTAACTACTTTATAGAACGGACCAACCGGCGAAAATCTAGTAGCAGGCCCTCCCAACGTGACAGCTTCTGTTGATCTATGGGGCCAAGAACGTCTGGACTTTAACTTTGAGGAGGGCGGCTTTAATCCCAAGACGGGTCATTTCACCCAATTAGTATGGAGGGATACTACGAGCGTTGGATGTGGTGTGAAACACTGCGGTGACAACCTTGGATTCTATACCATCTGCGAATACTTCCCAAGGGGAAATGTGGGCGTGACAAACAACGGCGACGAAAACAGTCTCTACAGAGAGAATGTCCGGGCTCAGGTCTCCGGAAAACCTACAGACACAGCAGTCCAAGCTGTCGCCGCTGATGTCGTCCAAGGAGCCAGTGCATCAGGCACTGATTCAAGCCCAGCTGCTACAACTAGCAAGAGTGCAGGCCCTGGGTCAACTTACGGGTACGCTGGCTTTTGACTTTTCTACTTACAAGTCGGCTTTTTAGTTTTTCTTTAGTCGCCCCTCATTCTAAGTCTTTTTCTTTACTGCTGGCAGTCTAGAAACTAACGGATCGGCGTTTAGGAGGCAATCATCTTTGGTATTGGTTGGGGTTGCGATGGGGATATTATTATGAAGGAGCTCTCAGGGAGTATGAGGAGTGTTGGATGGAGTTTCTTTTGTAGATATCTTGGATACCCTTTTACATATGCTGTTGATGACATTGAATGAATTACGATCTTGTAATGTTAGGTCTCGGTGATCGTCTGAGGTCGTGCTTTAAGTGAGGGAGGCGTGTGGGAATGCTTATGCATCTCATCAGAGATGATTGGACGCGCCGCATCCACTAGATACACAAAATCTCTATGTCAAAAATGCAGAACCTGAATGATCGCATACGTTGTGGTATATTACGGTTGCAGTTTGAATGGACTGATTTGGCTTTGGAGGCAGGCAAATGAGTCGTCACATGAATATGTGAGGCATTTTATTGATTAATTTTGGTAGCCTTCAGTGCCTCCAAATTCGCACAGCTTTATCTCTCCCTCCACTTCCAACTTTCTGCCCGTCGGGGCTCCAATCGACGGCATAGACCTCGTCTTTGTGTCCGGGAAGATCTGGCAATAGTTAGAATTGGCAATGCCATGATTAGATATAGCAATGGATATCTGGACGTACCAACAGATAACTTATGTGTTCGCATATCCCAGACTTTCAACGTAGTGTCTTTGCTTCCTGTCACCAACAGTCTCGAGTCCGGACTGAAAGCACACTGATATACAGGAGCGACGTGTCCTCTTAACGTGTTTATGAACTTTCCGTCCCTAGCGTTCCATATCTTGGTATGGTTATCAAATCCAGAGGATGCAATTAGGAGTCCGTCGGGTGAGAACGTGACATAGTTGACTTGCTTTTGATGGCCCAACATCCTTGCAACAGGTTTGGTGCCTTTCGCTGGATCCCAGAGATACATTGTGAAATCATCGCTAGCCGATACTAGCCTCTCGACTACTTCTCCCTGAATAGTAGCCGCCTTCAAGAATCGTTCCTTTGCTTTCGCAACCATTTCCTCCTCAGATCCAGGTATCTTACCTGTGTGATCGTGGAAAGCAGTCCGAATGACAAAATCTGTTGACAAGGCCAAATGATTCACCCAATGCGCGTGAGAATTCAAGGTATGCGCCAGAGTTCCGTCTTTAGCATTCCAGATCTTAATTGTCTTATCGTGAGATGCCGAATAGATCAAGCCAGTCCCACCCCACTTCACACAAGATACTGAGCCCTTATGTCCGCTTAATACCAAATCGATAGTCTGCTGATTCGCTGACCACACTCGTATCGTCGTATCCTTCGATGATGAAGCTACCCTTGGCTCTCCAGGTCTCTGAGAATGATATGGTTCCCAGGCTAGACTGGTCACCCATTTTGTATGCCCCTTCATAGGATTTCCAACCTGCTTTCCAGTTTTTGGGTCCCACATCCGCACAGTATTGTCCATACTCCCAGTGACGATCCGGGAATCGTCGGGCGACCAACTGACAGCAAGTATCCAACTGGTATGCCCTTTCAACGTGTGTACTGGAGTACCTGTATCGCAATCCCATATTCTTGCCGTATTATCGCCGCTTCCGCTGACCATTCGTGCTGATGTCCTAGGAGAAAACTGGGTTGCAAGAATCGCTTCGCCGTGACCAGGTATCGATGACGCGCATCTTGACACTGCCTGGACCCGGAATACTGCCTGTGGCGCCGCAGATATATTCTGAACTTCTTCTGTACTTATCAAACCTGGAGTGATCAAAGTTTTGTATATATTGGCTGGGAAGGCTGTAGTATTTGTCTCGGACGATTTCTTGTCTGGCACAGGAAGGGTAAAACGATATGGGATGTATTCGGAAGAATCCTGCGGACTGATCAGCCTTTGAAACATACAGCGATGTGATGCTATATTTAATTCTGTGTAGGTATTCTCACATGTCCTTGCAGAGTGTTTAATAGAAGCTCTAGGTTTTTGGGAGTTGCGTCTGCGACTGGCACCAGGACAGGGCCGTTACCAATAGGCAAGCCTGTAGTCTCGTCATAGAATTGTAACCGCAGACTTCCGGCATCGCTAGGAACTTCCTCGATATCTTGTTGCTGTCGTGATCTTTCCGCAGCCTCGGTCCTCTGCCGCTTGCTCGGTGGGGGAAGAACTGTAGACATTTCGGTTTTTCCAATTTACCTGCGCATCCAGAAATTCAAGAGATACTGGAAGAGGGTTGGTTGCAACAGCCTTACTATGAGAAGTGAGTTGGAAATATTCTACTTGTCACGAACAGACTTCTGTTGTGCTTCAAGTTTCTCTGGTCGTCGAAAAATAAATTTCTTGCGCCTTTCTCTCAGCCTTGCACAAAATATCCGTGCACCGTCTAGCTTGCCCCACATGTCGACGAGGTTGTTTCGACGTCCTTTCTTCAACACGCCTCTTCTTCTTCTTCTCCTTCTCCTTCTCCTTCTCCTTCTTCTCTGTACTTTCTGTCTGACTTGACGCCGAAGCCAAATTCTGTTCTTCGGGATGATCTCTGATCAAATACGTCTCGTCTATTTCTATGCCATGCAAGAGTCGCTAAAATACTATTGTACAGACTAACCCACAGCGATTAACTTTTATGTGATAGCTGCTCAAACATGTTTCCACCCCGGCCATCAACGTCTTACAGTTACAGCGCATCTACTTCAAATCCATATGGATACACCACATCTACTCAAGCATTGTCTACCAATCGGCCGAGTACTGGCCGCCCTAGTACTGGTCGTCCTAGCACTGCCCGTCCAGGGACCGCTAGGCCCGGAACTCGCAGAAGCTCCCGCGCTGGATCAACTATTGGCGGCGGTGATGCCCACCAGATTGTTTGTGCTATCAGCGAAGGGCGTGGTATTACTCCCACGGTTGGGCTGGCTTTTGTCAACACAACTACTGGCGAGGCAGTCCTAAGTCAGATTTGCGACAATCAGTTTTATGCTCGGACACTGAACAAGCTCAATGTCTTCGAGCCTACGGAAATATTGATTGTCTCGACAGCCGCTCCGCCGAACGTCAAGTCTAAAATGTACAAGATCGTCGAAGAGAATGTAATTGGAGTAAGGCTTGTCGGAGTCGATCGAAAGTACTGGTCAGAGACCTCGGGCCTCGAATTCATCCAGCAACTAGCATTTCCACAGGATCTGGAGGCTCTGAGAGTAGCCATTGGTGGCAACTACTTTGCAACTTGTTGTTTATCGGCTGTAGGTTGTTCGTGCTTTGCTGCCCTGGAAAACTTGAATTAATTATTTTTTGATAGGCTCTGAAATATATTGAGCTGAAGATGTCGGTGACCTTCGCTTATCATTCCCTCCGTATTAATTATCAGCCTTCCGAAGGCTCAATGATGATAGATCTGTCTACGATACAATCTTTAGAACTAATTCAGAATATGCAGAATGCTAAATCCAAGCATTGCCTGTTTGGACTGATGAATGAGGCATTGACACCGATGGGCTCTCGCCACCTTCGTAGTCTGATTCTTCAGCCTTCAACGCAACCAGATGTTCTCCAAAAGCGCTATGATGCTGTTGATGAGCTTATGTCTAACGATGACATGTTCTATCAGACGAGACAACGCAAGTTTGATCTTACAATGACTGAGAGCCGAACTAACGGATCGCTATAGATCTCAAGGGCATTTTTGATATCGAAAAATTGTTGACATTGGTACACGACCTCCATTTTAAGGAACAGCCCTGCTAATAAGCATAGTTGATCATAGTACCTCTACATCCAGACCCTCGGCATTCGGAACAGTCTATCAACAATATTCTGATGTTGAAGAGCTTTGTTGAAGTCGCTCCAAAGTTCTTTGAGATTCTAGCTGGTGCTCGATCAGAGCTTCTAGTCGAGATCCAGAAGTATTGCAATCCCGATAACATTGACCCCACAATTCAACTCATCAGCGAGGTGATCAATGACGATGTTAGATACCAAAAGAAGCCATTGGACCTACGAAATCAGCGCACTTATGCTGTCAAGGTATTCAGTCTCCATAGACGGGCTTGTCAGGTGCTCACACTTGTTAGTCTGGAGTTAGCGGATTCCTCGATGTCGCTCGCCAAACGTTCAAGGAGGCTACAGAGGATGTTCATCAGCATGTCTCAGAACTCAATCGTAAATGTGTGTCCTGCTCAAGATAACGACATACTAATGTACCATAGAGCTTCACGAAATGCAAGTAGAAACAAGATTCGAGAACGCTCGCCAGTACTACTTGCGAGTCCTGGAAAGCGATTTTGACGAGCGAGATATCCCAAACGTCCTAGTCAACCGGGTCCGTAAGAAGGGCTACATTGAATGTCAGACATTGGATCTCATGAAGCTCAATCAAAGAATCTCGGACTCTCACGCAGAGGTAGTATTGACTAGTGACAAAACCGTTCAAGAGCTATTGGATAACATCCGAGGCGAAATATCTAGTCTCTTCAAGGTATGCGAGAGCATCGCAGTACTTGATATGGTGGCAGCATTCGCGCACTCGGCGATCGCGAATGATTACGTCAAGCCAGAAATTGGCGATTGTCTCATGATCGAGGCTAGTCGGCATCCGGTGAAAGAAAAAGTAAGTGGCTTACCCTTCACTTGATTATGCCGTGCTAAATCTGTGCAAACAGATTCACAAGGGAGACTTCGTACCCAACGATGTCTATGCCACGGACCAGTCTCGCTTTCAAGTCATCACTGGGTGCAACATGAGTGGAAAGAGTACTTATATTCGCTCCATAGCGCTGATGTGCGTTATGGCTCAAGTTGGAAGTTTTGTCCCTGCCCAGTTTGCTCGATTCCGCATTATTCGTCACTTGTTCGCTCGAGTGTCTGTTGATGACAGCATCGAGGCCAACATATCAACGTTTGCATCGGAGATGAGAGAGACAGCGTTCATACTTAGGTGAGCGTTTAGCTCATGAAGGCCGTCATTTAGAATCTAATAGCTTTTGCTATGTTGTAGAAATATTGACAAGCACAGCCTTGCTATTATCGATGAGTTAGGACGAGGTACCAGCACAAGAGATGGCTTAGCAATTGCTCTGAGTATTGCAGAAACGCTCGTGGAGAGTAAAGCGTTGATCTGGTTCGTAACACATTTTCGCGAAGTCGGTGAGGCGGCCCCTCTCCTATTATTGACGTTAGTTAGTACTTGCTGACTACCACAGCGCAAATAATGCAACACCGGCCTGGCGTAGTAAATCAACATCTCGCAGTCGATTCTAGCGAGCCATCCACGATGACCATGTTATACAAAGTCCGAGCCTCGTTCGTACAAGAAGAACACTACGGCCTTGCCCTAGCTCGAGTAGTCGATCTCCCAGCTAAGGTCCTTGAAGTGGCAGAACGAGTGACCAAAGCACTGGACGACCAAGTCGAAGCTAAACGCAAATCTTCCAAAGCAGTGGCTATTGCAAAGAGGAGAAAGTTAGTCTTGAGTTTGAGAGAGACGTTGCAGCAGGCCAGGGACAGTCCTATGGATGGTGCGGTGCTACTTGGATGGCTGAGGAAGTTGCAGGAGGAGTTCATTCGCCGGATGGATGGGATTGATAATGATGTTGAGAGTAGTGAGGATGAAGCTGATATGGACGAGGGACGAAGTGTTGGGCAGTCCGCCGTTCGTGAGGAAACGGTCAGTGAACGCAGATCTCTGGTTAAGACGGAGCACGGGTCAGCCGTCCGCGAGGATAACGCTCGTTCGCCAACTGTCTTGACTATTTCATCTTCAAGCCTATATGATAGCGGCAGCTCGCGCGAGTAAGTCGCATGCTACATCATTTTCGACTAATGCCAAAACATGCGATTTAGATAGCTCGAGGACCTTACTACATATACTTAATAACATTGCGATCACTAGCAATTCGCAAAATACACTTTCACTGACCTATATTGTACGTATAGTCACCGTGTTATGAATCCGTAAATGTTGTCTGATTTACGAATTAGACGTCTAATTGATTGACATCTAATATGTATGGTTACTATATAAGACACGGAGGAAACATGGCAGAGGTGGTACTACAGTCTGAACGAGTAACCTCCTGCTCACTTTGTGACAGACACGCAATTCTCAAATTCTCAGAAATGACGAACGTCGACAAGCTCGATGGCTGGTCATCTCTCACGGGGAGAACCATCAAACGGCAGGACCGATGATCAAGTTTCACGCATGCATGTATTCAACTCCTAACTTCTATCCTACTTGCTGCCTTCCTAACACCGTAACCTGAGTCATGCCCTCCCCGCTAGGATCCCTAACCAACCACCCTCCCCCAGACCCAGGATATCATGCCACACCTCCTGTGCTCCTTCGCCCCTATACGGCTCTGAAATAGAATCGAAGAATGAAAATACCTGATCAGACCGTCTATCGCCCTCAAGAAGCAAGCCCGCGGACGCCAACCTTCTAGCCACGTATCTCGTGTCGTGTCGTTTCATTGTCGTATCCTATCCTTGACCCAACCAAGAACCATCTGCCTCCACATTCCAGTCTTTGCAAGCGTCCGAGACCTCTTCCGAAAAGGTCTATGTGGTCCTAAAAATGGAACGCAATGTAAAAAAAAATATGATCGCTAAATGCATTCAAACGTGAAGCACTTTGAAGTAAGAGTGGTGGTATCTTGCTTTGACTCGTAGCAGGTGGAGTATGTTTGCGGAGAGATGGTGTTGGAAGGACTTTGAATCTGGAAACGGTTCAGGAGGTGGAGGCAGATTCGTGAAAGAAGTATTGGCGAAAGCAGTGGCTGAGTCGATTGAAATGGATCGGAGAGGGAAATCTATTATCTCATTCGTAAAGTCGTTATAAGCTATCAGATTTGGACATGCAGCACCGGAGCGATCCAGTGACCCTCTGCCATGGCTTGTTGTCATAGGCTGTTCGCCCCAGGCGAATCGTCGAAATCTACAAAATCAAACACGCCACTCGGTAATTAAGATCAGGGAGAAGTAGGTGGCCTCATTTCTTCTGAATACGCCATCTCAGAAGTCGCAGACATAGATCCTTTGCGTTGTGCAATGACCTCGCGAGCATAAAACTCTACTAACATGGTACCATAGGCCTCGAGTTCTTCCACTGGAACAGATAGCCTGAAATCGTTCAAGAGGAGAAACTGAAGCTCGAGGTGGTTCAGTTCGGCAAGTGGTAGACCACCGACCTGACGAAGAATTGTTAGCGTAGATACTTGAGTCGTGCTGGATAGGAGAAATTACCTTTGCATATCTAGAATTGGTATAGAAAACATCCGAAAAGAATTTGCTAGCGCAGGTAACGCCCGCAATTACAAGTCGATGAATATTGAAACTGTCGACGACGAAGAAGTGTGAAAGCGGGAACGCAGCTGCATTGGGCTCTGGGGGAGCGGAGTGGGTGTATTGTGCCTTCTGAAAGTCGGCATCGATTTCTGGCACGCTTCTAGACGTACTGGGTGGACTGTCTGCCAAATCAGAGCCTTCTGCTGAATATCCACTAGAAGGTCTCGAGGCGTCTTGGTCGGCAGCAGAATCTCGCCTTAAAGCCTGCGTTGGAGCCTCGTTGACGTGATGGGTCATGCGATCAAAATAGACCAGCAAACTCAGAAATACCTCATACGTCGTGGGGCAATACTTATGGATGCGGCTTAAATAACTCAGAATGGTTATGCTGGGCACATTTTTGCCGTGGAAAGCCAAAACACTCGAGGAAAGCCCGCTAATATTGCTCGCTGGTTCTCCTGATGGGAGTGGACGATGCAGGTTCTCGTGCTGCTGATCATTGGTCGTAGTAATCTTGGTAAGAAGCCCAGCTACCATTTCAATAATGTCCGCAATGGGCATTGCACTGATTTCATACTTCACGGTTGCATCGTCTGTAGTTCTCCGTCGCCCTGGCTTTCCTCGTGCAAGAAACTCCTCGGTTGCAAAGCTCTGTATATGAGATAGATCTCGCACCTTTATCGTATTTCCAGAGTAACCTTTTACATCATCTAGGGACTTGGTGGGTCTTTCCAGAACTTGAGCTATTTCTTCAGATGTGCTATTCGGCGATTGATACTTTGACGCCGAACTTTCATTATGAGATGATCTCTCGGACCTTGTACTCGTAGCTGGAATATTTTCCTGGCTCGAAAACCGGGGGTTTAAATATGAACCTGGGTTTGGACTCGAGCTCGAAGGTGGCGATGGCTGCTGTTCTGCCTTCGCCTCCGTATCAATTTCCACAGCTGCAACTCCTGGGTCACGATAACCTGCCCGCCGGTGTGTATTGGAAGGTACTGCTTCTACAGTCGAAGGAGTAGCATGAGGTTGGAACCGTGGGCTGGGAGGAGGCTCGGCTCTTGAGGGTTGTCGGTATGGCGATTCAGCTGAAGAGCGCTGCTGCCCTGAACCGCTTCGCATATTCAGACTGCGATGAAAATGGGATCTCGAAGAGTCTGATCCAAAATCACTTCCGTAGTCACTAATCACCGCGGCCATATCAGGCTACTGTACGTATCGACGGAAAGATGTGCTGCGGGGTATCATCAGCTTAAGTTTCGTAAATTGCGCTATCGACGCAGGTTGGCAGAAACCCAAGGGGCCACGCAGGTATGAGAGAATGCAAGTTGATTGGGATCAGAAATGTATTTATTGGCAGTAATGTTTGCAGGAGGCACAGGGGAGAAGGGATAGCTTTATCACCAGCTCTGATCAAGGCTGCTCGAGGCTGATCGCAACAAGATATCGTACAGACTACCACGCGGCTAGGAGAAGATGGACGGATCCGTGAGACGAGTGCTGAGCGCAACGAGCCCCCATGTTCTGGTTGTAAATCACATTTGTCTCCAGCGACGGGAAGAAAGGCAATTGCGTGAAATTCTTGGAAGTCGAGGTGGTACCCCCACGAGGCTTATCGGGGGAGCGAAACGGGGAGCGTGCTTACCTGCAGCATTCCTAGAATTGAAAGACAAGTAGATGAGATATGCGCGGGTCTGCTGCGAGCGCGGTAGTAAAATCGACGCGATGGTGGTCGATATCGCGACGTCGTTGGTGGTGTTGATGAAGTTGCCTTGGTCAAGCAGCCGGGGGACACTACGTGCGCGCGATTAACGTTGACCCACTACGTAGTACTCCGTAGTGCTTTCGACTCGCAGCCAGCCAAGGGTCTGGTGGGTTGGTGGGCTGGAGGGCTGGAGGGCTGGAGGTCCCGCCAGGAAACCAACGTTCGCGAGTTTAAGTAGCAGGAGCAGTAGCAGTAGCAGTAGCAGTAGCAGCGATGACTGCAGACGAAGCGCGAGATGACGACAATGTTGCTGAGAGTAGAAGAGCAGCAGAGCAGCAGAGTAGGATAGGAGCGCAGAAGACACCGAAGAGCAGAGGAAAGGATAGTCCGCCGATAACTCTGCGCCTACGAGTCCGACTAGGAGCTCACGTAATGGCAACCGGAAGGGAGTTGAAGCCAACTGAGGAGCGATCGGCAGTTTGGTCTGGTCAGGGCAGATTTCCAGGAAAAAAGGTATGATATCCAGAAGTGGAGGACGGGGCAGAAGATATATACGTCACGTATCTGTACGTGTACTTGTACGAAGTGTACGGACTTGTACTTGGACTTCGTACTGCACACGCTCGATCCGTGGTGGTCGTCTCGTTTCGGGGAGTCCAGAGTCCAGAGTCCAGAGTCCAGGCGGTGATGCAAGTGCAAGCCCAAAAATAATTGCTGGGATCGTCCTGACGCGAGAACGGGTGTTCTCAGATCTGGTCAGACTGGTCAGAAAATAATTACTCGAGTACAGGACGATACAATCACGCACGGCCGTCTTCTCGTCGGTGGCGGACGATCCACGAGTTAGAATCGGAGAGGCTGACACGAGGCGATTTGGACCATGGGCTGTCGTTTAGAGTATCAGTATCTGGACCTGGGTGTGGGAATCTCCCCGGGCCGTGCTGCTGCTGCTGCTGCTGCTCCTGCTCCTGCTGGCGCTGCTGGCTGTGAGGTGGGACAGCCGCCAATTAAGATGGCTTGGTTCTACTGTACAGTACATAGATGGGATGGGAAGGCTGGCTGGCTACTTAAAATCCTCGCTCCGCCGCGCTGTCAATATCCCGTACTTTTGGTTTGTCTTGCTTGGCTTGTCTTTCTTGACTTCTATTACTCCACACTCCAGTCATGCATCTCCTCTCCGTAGCACTCTGAATACTTGCCATGACACTATGATACCTACGATGGCTTCGTCGACTCGACGTCTTTCTGCCATTCCTTCCTCCTTCGGTTCGTCTTTGGAGTCCCTCGCTATCACAGCTTTGGCGCATGCACGCATGGCGTCCTTCCGACCCTCACCGCTGCCTTTCTAGGAACATTGTGTTTTCTTGACCGCTATTGCAACCCTGCAATCCTGAAATGCGCCCGAACACCATGCCATTAATGCTCGTTGCTAATTGTACATTTTGCCTATTGGTGACGAACTGCGTATTCCGTATCTGGCAGATATAGATGGCGATTCGCCCCCTTCTTGGTCAAGACCACCATTCTAATCACTCCTCCGGAGCTTCCATCCCATTTGATCGCCTCTTGTAGCGCGCCTTTGACGAAGTTGACAGCTGCCTCTTCTTCCATTCCTTCCTTCCAGTTCGCGTCACAGTATCCGTAGATGTAGGTCGAACCAGATCCTCCAATAGCATAGGACTGCTTGTGTAACGATCCTCCCAAAGGTATCGAATAAACCTGTCCGCCGTGCCTCTCATCCCAACCCGCAATAATCAGACCAGCACTATTCACGATCAGTGTCTGTACAGCAAACATTACCTCAGGCGCCCGTACCTTAACCTATCCTTGTTTTCGTAACACAGTTCCTGAAACATGGCAGCGGCGGTTTGTGTGGTTGGTGGCCGGCCGTTCTGAATAGCATACATTCCCAGCTGGTAATGAACAATATCCGCAACCGCCTGTGTATCCGCCGCAGACCCAGATCGACAACACCATATCGTATCGTGCACCTGTGTGAGCTTGTCTGTAACTCTGTTTGCGATATACGCTCCAGTTGTGGTTCTACTATCCGCACCTGTTCAATTCCAATCAGCCTATTTCCCAAAACCGATGAATATTGAATCAAGCATACCCAAAATCACACCGTCCTTGAAGTTGATAGCCATGCTGGGGCCAATGTTAGCTAGAAGCTTGCGGGGGTGATCAAGTGTGAGGTTTACATCGACGTTCCCAAGCTACAATTTACATTAGCAGTGTTTACACAATGACCATTGAGGACGCCTACTTGACTTCTCCTTTCTTTAGACGGTCCATGTCAACGTGGATTCCATCTGCCAGAAGCTCCAATTAGCTATTGTTTCAACGATGACCCTCGAATGTGAAGTAAACAGTACCTTCATTCAACATTCCTGAATTTCCGAAATCCATAATGCGGTCGAAGTGTCTTTGAGAGGCTATGGGATGTCTGTAGAAGAGAATTTCGTGGGTTGCAAGCTGGACGGAGCTGTTGTCGCGGAGGGAGCTTTGCAGGCAGCTCACGACGCGAAGCTGGCAAGGCTGACACGTGACTTAATACCACACCTTATCTTATGTAAGCGCTGCGAATTTCCACCAGGTGTTCCACCAGCTCCCTGTCAATCCAGGAAGGCACAAATGGGGCTCACTTGGGTATCTCTGGGAGCATGCTAAGAGGTTGTTATGATATCTTTCCCTTTTCTCTCTGGCTCAAAGATTTACGACTCGAAGAGGCTTTCGATGATTAGAACAATAAATTTGCTAATATGCGTCTGGGTATTGGAGCATAAATAAGACGAATATAAACTACAAGACCATTGTCGCGCCGCCCATATGCTTCCAAAATGCACCGTGAACTCCTATGCAGATGGCTTCAAAATTGACCCTAAGTCACCGCTTCCTATACGGCGCCTGATCAAAGACATCTAGGCTCAGCCTCCTCTGGTCAACCTGCTTCATGTTAGAAATGCGATTGAACCTAACAAGCAGCACCTACCCCTCCTTGTCACTCAGGGTCAAAGGTGTAAATGAATCTTTCTTTCCTTTTGCCTTTCCCTCTGCTGGATCCTCAGCGCATCCACAATCATAGAAGTCTCCAATATTTGAGCAATCAAACAGAGGTTTCTTCAGCCTTTTGTTCACTTCGTTATGCACATGGCACGCCCAGGCTGCCGCTGTCGATCGCGTCGCAACTTGTGGAGGGAACTTCTTCAATATTTTCTGAAAATGTCGAGCGCAGTCTCCGCATGGGTACAGGCGTGCGAAAAGATGGATATAGGATTTGAGAGCCGCGCTGTCTTCTTTAGTCGGGTCGTCGGGAAATTTTGCCATCATCGTGTGAAGGAGTTTCCATGAGGCGTGTCCTAATTCGGCTCTGTTGCTTTCGGTCAGTACAAGTACGCAGAAGGCACACGATGGCATACTTCAGCGTGGCATTTTCGATTTTTGCCGCCTTGTTTTCTCCTTTCAAGATCCCATCATCTATGCTCAGCGCTTGTTGGTTGGCGGCAACGAATTCCGCAGTAGCAGGCCCATCCACTTCTCCTCGAGATGACAGCACGAAACTAATACCCAAGAACGCGCACACTGCTATCACCATAAGCACTGTGAGGTGCTGCCTTCGAGGCATATCGCAGGCCTAGGTTTACTGATAAGTGGCGCTCGTATTTGCTGCTTCTGAAGCTATTTGGGGGTAAACGTTGTTGCTTCGTGTCCAGATAAGTCGAGGACGGCGCGCTTAAGGAAGGACAAAGAAAGTAGTCGTCATAAACATAATCTACTTCATATCATGCCATCGAAGGATAGGAACTCAGTCAGGTGCTTTGTCGTTTCATTTTCCAATTTGATGTCGGCCGTATCAGACCAGACTAGAAATAAGATCCGAATTCCCCTGCATGTCTTGCGACAGGGTTACGAGTTACAGCCCATACGAAGTAGTCGTAATTCCTAAGCAAACACAAGGGTATGTTACGGATTTTATAGCTTATTTACGAAGTAGTGGGACAATCCAGGGCTCTAGCCAGTGAGACTGGGTTGTTTGATAAACGCCAGGGGTTATTTGAAGGGCCGCAGGGTATTTACACTTTTCTTAGGAATTACGACTACCGGCTGTAAGTGTTCCGTAGTTTGCTGCACCCCGCGGTGCCGATGCACACCTGGACGTGCATCCGACTTCGCACAAAATAAATCATCACTGTTCTCGACCCACCTCACCGTCAGCAATTACTCCTCTCATGCAATTTGGTTGTCATTGTAAATCCCCTCCAGGAACGTCACTGCAGATTCGTTGATCAAGTACGCAAAATACAGCCATCATGTCGTTTCCCCCACCACCTGTAAACACAATTGACTGGAGCAATATTGGCTTCAAGGTTCGCGAAGGTAAAGTGTCCATCACCATAACCCCGCCATTACCAATTGCCTACTTGCTGACTATGACTCAATTCAGTCAACGGCCATATAGAATCCCATTATAGTGTCAAGACTGGAGAATGGACCGCACCAAAATTCGTGGCCGACCCTTTTCTGCGTCTTCATGGCATGTCTCCAGCTCTCAACTATGGCCAACAAGCATATGAAGGTTTGAAGGCCTTCAGAACTCCAGATAATGGCATTACCATTTTCCGCCCGAACAAAAATGCTCTTCGCCTACAACACTCAGCATCATTTATCTCAGTTCCACCTGTGCCAGAGGAAAAGTTTATGGAATGTGTTCACGCTGCCGTATCTCTCAATGCCGAATATGTTCCACCACACGAGACTGGCGCTGCCATGTATATCCGCCCTCTCATATTCGGCTCATGCGCGCAGTTAGGACTGAACCCACCAGAGGAGTATATGTTCTGCGTATACGTCCTACCAGTTGGGGTGTATCACGGCGTACACCCAGTCAAAGCACTCATATTAGAGGACTTCGACCGTGCTGCGCCAGACGGGACTGGAAGTGCGAAAGTTGGGGGGAATTATGCTCCAGTATTAAGATGGAGTGAGAGAGCACGAAATGAGGGTTATGGCATCACATTACACCTGGACAGCAAAACAAGAAGTGAGATTGACGAATTTTCTACGAGTGGATTTATTGGTGTACTAGACGAAGGCGACCGCAAAACGCTGGTCGTTCCGGACAGCAAATGTGTTATAAAGAGCGTCACCAGTGACAGTTGTCTTCAAATTGCCAAGCAGGAAGGCTGGGGGGTAGAGGAGCGATCGGTAAATTATTCCTGTCTAGGTTCCAATCAATTTCAAATTACTGACATCTTCTCCAGATCAAGTACGAAGAACTTCCGAAGTTCTCGGAAGTATTCGCCGCCGGAACAGCCGCAGCTCTCGTCCCAATCAAATCCATTACGCGAACTTCTCGCGGCGAAACCACCCAATACATCAAAGAAGACTCAGAAGAGCCAGGGCCAGTCTGTATGAAGATTCTCTCTACCCTCAAGGGTATTCAGCAAGGCAAGATTGAAGATTCTTTTGGCTGGAATACAAAGGTTTCTCAAGTGGATATCACGAAATATACTACGGAGGGCGAGGCGAATGGAGTTAATGGGGGAAATGTTGATAGCTTGCC
The DNA here is from genome assembly GCA_003988945.1 of Chaetoscypha palmicola. Taxonomy (NCBI): domain Eukaryota; kingdom Fungi; phylum Ascomycota; class Leotiomycetes; order Helotiales; family Helotiaceae; genus Chaetoscypha; species Chaetoscypha palmicola. The sequence goes on along the minus strand of QYAH01000296.1, from coordinate 8,506 downwards.
ATAGATTTATTGAGATAATCTAAGCAAAGGTAAAGACAATGCAAGCTTGGATTGCAGATTTGAGAATGTAAGTTTCATGCTATTGGCGTAATCAGCGAGACCTATGCGCAAAGTTCGCATAACGAGGTACTAAACCTATGTGTTAGATTTCTACGTAAGATCTGATTGCTCAGATATCCTGTTTCATTATGCACAATTCAATGTTTTCCTACGAGGGCATTTGATGTAGACGATTCCATTTCTGAATATATCTAAAAGTTGGAGACACAATTTACCTCGCTTTAAAGCTAACGATTTGTAGCACAAGATCTTACTACGTCTGTTGCTGTTTGGAACTTCTTTGGGCGATCTCGCACTATCGCATCTGATGACCCCAACCTTGTTACCTTTCCAACCGAAGCCCCTGACGGAAAATCACGAGACTTCCCCCCTTTCCCGCATTGGTGTGGGACTTATGTCAAAATCAACTGATTATTGAACGAATAAAGTTTCTAAATGAAGTAATCAGAGCATACGAGTCTTTAGTTTAGTGAGTATCGCCAGTGGGAACTCCTTCTAAGTAGTATCTTGCATTACTAAGTAGTACACATTTTCAAGGATGCATGGGAATTTATAGCGCGCCTGCTTTCCAAAGCGCATACTTCAAGATGAGTGTAATCTGGCTCATCAAAAGCGGCCCTACTTTCATGCACATGTTTGTATTGCAGCAAGAAACGTATTCTCTCTTGTTCGCAGTTGTTCTAAACGCTTCATTCGAAGTCGTCGTCTTTCATCTTCCTGACGGTGCTCGTTCTTTCATCGTAACAAAACGCCGAGCCAGACACTTCGTTACGTCCATAAGGGAGAAAGGAGACAGGCAGTATAGATACAAACAGTTTTTGCACGTCAGCGTTATGTTTTGTCCACAACTTGATCAATTCTCCTCCACGCCATTTGGTACGCCAAGTTTGCAAAGAACCATGACAACCCAAGATAGTATTCTCGGCGAGTCTGTAGACCTTATCTATCTTCTGCAATGAAAACTCCAGACTGACGATTTACTTTTAGCAAGCTCGGAAGGCCTACAGTCTCAATCATTGTGGGACCATCAAAGACTGAATACGTTGTCCACAAAACGCTGATCTGCTCGAAGTCCGACTTCTTCTGCAAAGCCTTCAAAGGTGCATTTCAGGAAAAGAATGGCACCTTGAGCCTCCCTGAAGACTCTCCAGCAGCATTTTCGATCTATGTACACTACCTTTACTGCAACACCATTCCGAATATAGCGACCCAAGCACACCTAGAGGCACTGTTCAAGCTCTACGTCATCTCGGAAAAGTTATGCATGAACGATCTAGGAAACAAAACAATGGACCAGATCGCACTTATTTGCTACAATCATCCGGAGGCACTAACAACCATTCCAATGGTGCGATATGCATACGCGAGAACGCGCCAAGATTCTCCATTACGAAATTGGGCCCTGCCAGACCTTATATACCACTTGGACACGAGAAACAAATCTGGTCTGCCCGGTTCAGACCAGATGACAGAATTCAACGCGCTATGCAGAGAGAGCGAAGAGCTGTTGCAAGATTATTTCCAATACATGAAACTATACTCTAAGATTGGGGTCCCGAATATTCGGAAAAATGAGAAGGACAAGTTGAAGGTTAATTGCGCTGTTTACCATCGACACGCAACAAAGGAGCCATGCCAGCCACCTCAACACAAACCAAAGTGGTCAGCTTCATCAGAAGACTTCTCTGAAACTTGAAGAATGGACGTTGGCCACTGCGGACCGGCAACGTGACGAGAGACCTTTCTGAGGTAGAGAGCGACTCTACATAGCTTCAACCTGTTGGTAAAGGTCGATGCTGGTTTTAAGCCCTGGATTATGGGTCAGAGAGAAAGCCGTGATCAGAACAACCCATTTATAAAAATGCCATGTATCTTTGAAAATGCGGAGGGTAGGGATACTACTAGCTAATTTGTTTCTAATCAAATGGTAAGTCTATCTGCGAATCAGTTGCCCAATTTTCGACTGACATATCGGAAGTTTTGACTGTTTGCGAATCGTCTAGGAAAGCAGAATAGAGTAATGCAATGACATGGTTAAGTATTGGTTTCTGACGCTCCCGTGAAGTCCGGAATCTGCTAACGCCCAGGAGCCCTTTCAGATTTACACAACTAAACTTCTAGTCCTGAATAAGAAGTCTAAAACTTTTGACACTTGAAGACTCCAAAGTAAGTCAGCGCTACTATACCCATTTAAAGACATAGAAAAGGTTTTTTGTGTATTTATTTATCTTTAGGGCTGCTACAGTATCACATTCTATGTAGAGACAAGAATGTCCGTTGAAAGGCATAACTTTTGATTGGATGTCTAATTTTGGCACATGCGTGTGTTTTCAAGACACCAGAAGCTTCTAAGATAGAACATGATATCTTGGAGTAGAACCCTGCCCCACTTCATCCCATGGACGATATGCAGGGTTTGTGCTCGCTTGCTGCCAAACCATACAAAAGTCAGTGAACAGTTCGGGATTGTTCTTACAAAGTTCGAATATCTTTGGAATTTGCGTACGCCCAATCACCACTCCAGTGTTTTCGTCGTCCAATTCCTCTGAGTCCATGACGAACTTTCCAACCAGTTTGTTGACGTAAAGTGACCGAAGACAAGATCCTGGCTTGGTTTTTCTGTATACTTGATGGATGACAAGCTGAATGTGTAGAGTCGCAAACATCGTGTTGTCGATTATGGCCTGGATTCGGTCGATGGTGCGGTTAGCGAGCTCGTGAATCTCCATACGTTCTGCTTCGAAGTAAAGGTTCTGATATTCGTGGAGTTCATGCCCAGCTCTGACTTTTCTTTTGTATATCCAATCTTTGAGAAGACTGAAAGTGTTGGAACTATCGGCACGTATTGTTATTGGATCTGCGACGGTGCCAAGGCCCAATTCTTTTACAGCAACAGCAAAGAAATCTGCAGTGGTAAGCAGCGTCTCCCTGCAGATGTTGTGGTAAAAGGCTTGTCTACCAGTGATGACTTTGAGAATGACGGGGTCTGGGAAGCACCTTGAGACGTCTTGTTAGCTTGTCAGATGGAAACTCGAGGGGTATAGCAGAACTCTACCGACTAGGATCATTATGTTTATGATGGTCGGGCTCAGTCTTTACTGTCTCTGTATCAATTAACGCAGAAATGGCCATCTTTCTTGATGGAAGACTGATCTCTGGCGGCATGATGCGATCAACAGTGGCCTCATTCGGCGGACGGAGTCAAGTGATCGCTCCCCGCTTCACAGAATGAAATCGCTGGCGTAGTACTCGCCGAGTATTTCTCGTAGGGAAAAGGGTGCTCTTGCTTTGACGCCTGAAGTTTCGTAAGTAGACTAGCGAAAGACGAGAATGAAGAGGCAGAAGGTGTTACTTCCATCAAGCTTGCTTACCAGGAGCGCTACTCTGGCATGACTGCACAGAAATTGTAGAAGATGTGATACGTTGTAGAGATTGTTGGAGAGAAAAAGCGCTGGTTGCCACAGTATGTATACGGAACCGAGTGACGACGACTATTGCTCCTGTTCTGAGAGGCAAGTTTTGTCGAATCCGAATTCTGTGACCCATGAGGTCGGGATAGCCGTAGAGGTGTCCATCGCGGTGCCAAACTATCTGCTGTTCTCCGAAGGTGAATCTCCGAATCTCCAGCTACGATTCTACGAAGTATGTCGATGCTCGGCTCGGCTCATATCTGTTGTCGTCGCCTGCCATTCACCCTTCCCACCGTGACGCGCTTCCTTCTTTCCTTCTTTCCTTCTTTCCTTCCACGTCCACGTCCACGCTTCGGAAACTGCGCTCTCATGCTGGATGCCGCGTACTGACGCGCAAGAAAAACCTCATACTCGAAGACGCTGAAAACGTCCTTCACGCAACTATGCCGCTCCCAGTATGAACCCTCGCTGTCTTTACTTCACTTTGGAATTGTTGGCTGACAAGCTCTCCCCTTGTTGAAGTCCTATGGTCAAGAATGGCCAATCAAACCGGAGCCTAACACGAGAGTTCGGACCCAGAGCACGCTTGTGGTTCCTCATCAAGTACCTGTGGAAGAGCTTCTTTGCGAGTACGTCTATCTGTCTGGAGGGAAGATTTGACTAAGTCCTTTTAGCTCGATGGGGTTCGATGTTCTCATCGTTCGCGTCGGGGCTGGTCGCAACCACAAACTTTTCAGTATCCACAAAAACTTGTTGGTGAAGGGGGGAGGCACATTTGGAGAGAAGGCGAAGGTTGCTAAACACGGAACCGTAATCGAGGAGGAAGTGCATGATCCGACCCTCTTTCAATACTACGTTCAACTTCTCTACTCATCTACCTCCTCGGTTCTGCGTACTCTCAATAATCTGGAGGCCCCGATCAGACTTCGCGAGCTCTGCCGGTTCTACGCATTCATCGAACAACACGGCCTCGGACACGCACTGCTTAATAAGCTCATGGATGCAATTCAGGATGGCTTCATTGTAATGAAAAGATACCCCGAGCCACAATTCTGCAAATTGGTATTCGAGAACACGCTGAACAACTCGCAGCTTCGCAAGTTCTGCGCAGCATCGGCCGTGGCTAACACCCAACGCCTCGAGTACAATATCGACCACAACTTGCAGGAATGGCTAAAGTCAACTGATGATAGTCTTAGCGACTTCCTCGAGGCGGTAGGATTCCTCCACTGGGGTCAAGATCCTCGTATTCGAAACAGAAATCAAGGAGAACAAACCGTGCCCGCAGGAGGTGCTGCTTCAGGACTTAGTCCATGTCACTTTCACATTCACGAACCGGAGGAGGTCTGCCATTTGTCTTACTAGGGATCTGGGCGTTGGAACGATGACAGTGTGGATTACTTGATGGCGGCTTGGAGGCGATAGTATCGCGTATCGTCTATACATTACAACAAACAATGTATATGTGCTCAGGTAATTGCTTTTGTCCACTTGGACTCCAGAGATGACGATATCACTTGCTCTCAAGTTCAACACATTTCAGTCAGTTCAGATAAGAGCCATTCAAGGGTGAGACAAGAAAAGGTTCGGAGTCTCTAACCAGTCCGGAGGGATTAGTCTTGAGGACGTGTAAATTGACGATAAAATTGTCCATTGATAAGGTTCTACCTGCTCGGTGATTATTCTCCTAAAGTTCCATTATAACCTCCCAATGCTCTCTGGAATATTCGACATTTCTCTCAACTCGCCAAAGATCCAATGCCACAACCTAACTAGCCTCTTTGTGCGAGCACAGGAGTTAGTCCAAGCTCGCATTTAGTTTCCTTTCCACTGCATTACGCAGCTTTCTCTAGAATGCTTGCGATTGCAGCCTAAAGTCTATAGAAAGTCACTTTTTGACCATCAACAGACTTTGCTGACAAGTCCATCTCTGCACTAGATGCGAGATCCCAAAGGTCGAGTATATTGCAAGGGAATTTTGTAAGATCGAGTCGCAAGGAAGAGTGGCATCGAAATTCAAGTCTTTTAACCCTACGTTTCAACAGCTAGCAAAACAAATCCAGCTGGGAATGGCAGTTCGTATATTCTTTTCTGTTCCCTTGCTAGAAAACCCTCGCAGAACTTGATAATCCGCAAATACGCGCTTATACGAGCATCACAATTCTTCCGCAAAACTGTCGAAAACATTTCTTGGATCCTACAAAATAAATCACCGTCGAATTGCTTGTATCAAGATTACATATACACTCAAGAGTAATGTTTTATTTTCGGAAGCTATTCTCGCTTAATTTGAAGCACGGTGTTGGCCCTTATCCTCAGGATCCATCCAAATGTGAAGCACCAAAGAATTGTAGATCATGACAGAGTCTAAGGATACTCTCTGGTGAATTCATTGGGAGTCGCTGTGGATGTAAGTAGAGGTCAGGGGAGAGGACTTCCAGAGCCCATTGCCCAGGTGGCTCTGTTCAATGGAGCACGTGGGCAGAAGAGAGCAAAAGAAGGAATCATGGTTGATCATAACTCTTCCTAAAAGATAAAACTTAGTCACTAATATTTCATAACCATCCAATTGTTCTCGATGCAGTGGTAGCTTCGAATCTGGTAATTGACATAATTGCGCTCCGATAGATGTATGGCAGCTATTTCAACTCCGTGTGGCTCGCTAATCAACTTCTCTCCTGCAATGAGCTTCGTCCTTTAATCTAGCTCCTTCATTTATTTTCTTCTGCTGCTTGTGCATGCACGTTCTCGGCAAACGACGGATGGATCACCATGTTATAATCCTCACTTCTCGCTTAAAAGCCCTTGTTTAAGCTGAGCTGACAGCTAATATTTTTTTGGGTGCGAGAGTTATGCCGCATGATAGATTCCAGCCGGAGCAATTCTCTGAAAACTTAATGGCAATACTCCTGACAATATCTCTTACTGTGCGGAGTCACCATATTTTCAAGCGCAAGCTACGCTTTGATAGCAAAACGCGTGTGCACGGTAGAAACATGGGTTTACTATATAAACTAGTAGGGATAAAGATGTAGGAGTAATGACAATTTGTTTATATGCCTATATTAGGTCTAGCTTTTCAAAAGAGCCTCAGATATTCACCTGTAAAGTGTCGTCCTAACCTGACGAGTAACGCGCTCCCTGGTCATAAAAGAGCCAGATCGCGTCTACCCCATATACAAACCCATATATACTCCACACACACTGTTTCAAGAGCGTGAAAGCTCTGAGTGGTGACTCCGCACAGTAAGAGATATTCGGGGACGTCTTTTGTTATCCGCTTTCTTCTTGCCAACTTCACGATAGAATCGGTGAATACGACGACGATCATTGATATCCTGGTGGGCATCATTGTAGAAGTTGTAGCGAGTCCAATGATCTGTAGAACCAAAATTTGAAGCTGGGACTCATGACGGACTGATCTGAGAGATAGAGCGGAGTCCCAGAATTCTTCATGACGGCAAAGATGTGGAGCAAGCATATGCGTACTTCTATGTTGTATGTCGCTGGCAAAGGAGGGCGCTGGAAGCCTCGATGATATGAGAGTAGTGTATGTAAATATTGGAGCGAGCTAGTAATCAGTATCATCTCGTTTATAGCTTCCTCAAAGCGGCTGCTTAAGGAACGATTATAATGACTAGACACAGAGTTATAGATCAGCGGAGCCCACGACTGGAAGATATGAGCTTGTGTAAATATGGACAGATATGTGGCACCACATCTGCGAAGAACGTTGTTGGAACATTGTTGATTAAATATCATACAACCTGCTATCTGTCTATGGTTATACATCTATATGGCACATTATATAATCTTTTCAGCCTCCTCGACTAGTTTTTCAACCTTGAACGCAGGATCTCCCTTCGCAAACATCTCTAGTAATCTCTTCCTCTCACTGTTCTCCCCACCAACACCATAAAACTTCTGTAAGCACATTACTAACCACTTCGCTTCATCGACACTGACACCTCTCCCTTCAACAACCTGTCCGTGCAACAGAACCACATTGTTATCCTCAGCCAGCTCCAAATGATGTGTGATGGTGGTATGGGGTTGACTGAATTCCCCGCGCAGTTTGTATTCCGCCAGATGTGTGAACAGTACAGTTACCGTGTTTTCCGCCGGGAACGTCCATTGTAGAAAATGAATTTCAGCGCCTTGTCCCTCTTTGGGTAATGGGAGAATGAAATGTGGGTGTTTCTTTGCGGTAGCCTCGATTGTTTTATATATCGAGAGAGGTATTACAGCGCATAGGGATTGACCGTCATTGGCATGTCTTAGACGCCATATAGCCTCTAGTTCCTTCTCTGGAAGAGCTTTCGTCTTCTCGAGATCGAGATATGAGGATAACGTCTTAATGCTGGGGTTTGACTTCTTCTCGACTGGTATCTGAGGTGGAGGAGGTGGTGGAGGGAAGGGCGACGGTGGCTTCGAAGATGTATTTGATGCCGGAGGTGACGCTCCTGGAATCGGGATCGTAGCCTTTCTTCTCAGATGGTCGATCTTCTCTTTATACACTTCTTTTAGCTCGTTCACGTCTCGCAGACCTTCACTATTTCACGATTGAGTCAGCATGTCAGAGTCACCTGAGATTGAGAGGAACTCATACTCTTTGACCTTGCGGTCTAATTTCTCCTTGTATTTTTCAAGAATTCTGCTTGACTGCTGTGTGGCAATGAATCGAACATCGTGGACACGCGCCCATCTGCGCTGGGATGCTCGCAGATATGGGGCAGCTCCAGAAACCACATTCCGTAGTGCAGGTACTCGCAGACTTGTCATGGTGAGCTTCGAAGAGATCAAGCTTCTGCAAGCTCTAATAGTCGCAGTGAGTTGTCGTGTATTGATCGTAGTCGTGATAGCAATCGTTATCGCAACTCGGCGCCCAAGTGTAGTTTCTTATCAACACGTGCACCTACAAAAGACCTCCCGAGGTCTTATCTCATAAATCAGACCCTTTGGCAGAATACAAGCTGGAACGTGCGGGCCGTAATCATGACCGTAAGCGTGTGCACGGCCAAAAAGTACGTAATCCG
>QYAH01000295.1:0-58701 GCA_003988945.1 Chaetoscypha palmicola | reverse complement strand
CTTATTATAGTTCTCCTTACCTTCTCTCTTTATTATTATCTCTCCCGATCTCAGTTCTACAGACCTACGATTGTAGTGGCTTTGAGTTGCCCTCCTATAATATACTAAAACTAGAAAATCACAATACAATACAACTTACAAATCCTCGCGGCCCTCGCCGGTTTCAGAATCGTCCCGAGCTTCATCTTCCTCCGGGGCACCATTCTCCAGCTGCCCACATTTCACGGCTATCCCCTCGCTCATCTCATAAGCCGTCCACCTACCAACGACCATCCTCACCCCAACCCACCCAACAGCTTCAACTCCTCCTAGCGCATCCGCTCCCTTTACCAAACGGCCTAGCTCCACAATCAAGCCCTTCCACTCTCATCCCCGCACCTCTCCCACAATGTCAACTTCCATCGTCACTCTATATTCACTCTCCTGATACCCATACGCCAATGCGAGATGGTTTGGCACCCTGACAGTGGCCACAGCATGGCTCATGCTGGCCCCGACATCGAACGACTTTGGAGGGATGGTCGTCCCGTCTGGATAAATAATAAGCATTGCACGTATTAATTCTTCGACGAGCTCTTCGGTTCGAGAGATGAGGGGCTTGCATTCTTCTTTCGAGAAGGATATTTCGAAAAGTGGTATATTAATTTCTGGCCCGAGGACCGTCGGCTTTCCTAGGGATTGTGGATGTGAGACCTGCAACGGTCTCTGGAGGGAGCTGGGTGGTAGCATGTCGGTTGCTGGGACGAAGGCTGGGGGCGATTCGGCTAGCGTATTAGAGAAAATGTTAGATGTAGCATCTTGGGATGAAGCGGCAGGTAGGTAGAGTGCCTCGAGGTTCTGTTGAAGCGTTTTTCGTGCTACCTCATCTGAGAAGTGAGTGGACGATATGATGGCGGTAGAGAGGAGAGATAGGAGGGAGAGAGGGAGGAAAACCGAGGTGTACATTGAGTAATTTTGATCAAATTATGGGAGGCTCAGGTTTTGGTCGACTCTCGTTCAATTGATATTCTCTCTCTATCAACACAATACCGTGATGAGATTCGGCTCGAGAAGAGACATTGCTACAGAAGAATGTGAGCCACTCCAATCCCTTTTAAAAATACAAAGAGTGATGAATCCAAATTACCACAAATAAGTTTACGGAGATTGCTCCAGATACTGTTATAGAGAATCCATCGTATTAGGACGTATCTCCGAGACATATGTCGCCGTGCGGAATTCCATGAGATTCCACTGACTCAATGCATCTGGAACTGGAACTCTTCAATTCCAGTGGAAAGGGAACACTGTAAGTCTCCGTTCCTTTACTTAGACATCTCGTATGATCCCCCTCTAACTATAGCTTACTACAATTCAGCCGATCTACACGAGCCACTCAATCACGACCGTTACAACATATCAAAAGCCCTGTATCCGAGTCCGAGTCACCCAGATTCATTGCGATCCCGTGTATGCTGACAGTTTAACCCTTTTCTATCTGGCAAAGGGAAACTTAGGATGCGTGCACGGACGGGAGCATGACAGGATACGCAGTCTTGCGGGTGCTTAATGGTCGTTGAGAGGGGGCTCTATCGAGTGCTTGTATGGTCCTTCTCGCGTGCTCATGTATGGCTGGCGAATAAGAAAATCGTTGATATTTTCAAGGTTATTTCGAGCTTGTCTTAGCGTTGCGGTTGTCTATGATAGAGTTGCGGATTACAAAGGGTGAGCGATGGTTGGTGTTAGCATGTAGGTAAGCTCGGTAAGCCAAGGGGGGAGCGAGTTGTGCCGTGAGCCGACACAGAGGGCCTGGGAAGCTCAAGATACTGAGTATGAGTGGATTGTGGATTGATGGTTCGAAGGATGAGTTTAGTTGGACTACTACCAGATGTGTAAAGGAATTATCTGGCTTTGGCCGTAAGGCAAGGTACTTAAGTAGTGACGATGAAACCTGTTTATTTTTGGAACATGTTACATTTTTACAGCGATACATCGTAGCTTAATTCCTCTCTAGGCATTCGTTCTGGCAATATCCACTTTTATGCCAAAGTGCATCGATCTACAGATTACACTGCTACTGTGGTATCTCAAGAAGCTTTTGTAGTGCACTTAGGCCATCATAATTTGTATGCTATCCAGGTTCGATAACCGGTAAAGCGAGATAACAGGTGAGAAACTTCGATGCCTATAGTGACCAAGAAAGCAGAACGTGTGCGAAGGACAAAATCAAGGTCTTGGCGTGACTTCTCTGGTCCCTGATACTTTGAATTTGTGGCCTGCGGATTGAAATACAGAGAAGAATAAATAGTTGAAGAAATATGTGGCATAGCAAGATGCCTGTTCAATTCGAACAAGTGAATAATCATCAACTTGTAAGTTGATAAGTCAAATTTCTTGCTCTGCCATCTCCATGCGTAGTCTCCCAACACGCGGGACTACTATCCTCCGCAGGCCAGATATATCCGCACAGCCCGTAATCATATCGGTGATATCATGTTCGATCCTCAGCTCAGATTAGTCTTGCCCAGTCCAGACTTTTGGACCTGGAAATTTGTAGTCCTAGCATTTCTTTCGTCAGCCACTGCTGTACTAGTTTCAAAGATAGAAGGAATCACTCACCGACGTATTATACCGCGCTTCAATCGGTTCCCATCCCATCGCCCAATCTGCAATCTCAATTCCAGGATCTAAAATTCCCTTTGAGTTTCCATACTTTTAAATCAAACATGAAGAGCTTACCACTCGCCTGATATGCGCCCGGAAATGCGACTAATTCATCCGTACTCGGAGAATCCTCTCCATCGCCTGTAACCATGATCTGCGCACAATTGGGATAGAACTGTGCGGGGTTGCACGCCAGCATCAATATCTCATGTCTGATCAAATACGCTCCTTTTTTCAGAGCAGGAGGAATTTGTACAGTCCATCCTTCATCATAATTGTAATCACCATAGTGATATCCATTAAGCATGCCTTGGGTCCAGCCCGGAAATCTGACCATGTTTGTGGCTCCTTCAACGAGCCCTGCCTGTGCTATCTTGAACCACACAGCCCCTTTCCCATCAAAACCAGCGCATGAATCTCCTGGACAGCGGGCTAGGTAAGCAAACATCGGGCCTGCTCCGTGACGCCAAGATAAGGCGTATGGAAATGTGGACGTGGGACTGCCAGTGCTATACCAAGACGCAGTGATATTTCCGCCAGCTGGAACAGGAGCATGAAGGTCCGGGGCGTTAGAGATGGCGTTGTAGTTACATGTCATGTTAGATGAGAGGGGATCTTCAATAGGGAACCAGTAGTAGGGACGTTGGATGCTCGGAGTGGCATTGTCGGGGATTTGGGCATCGCGCCAATTAGAAGCACCGTTGTAGACCATTTCTCCTAGATTGTATGGGTTGCTAGCATAAAGAACGTTGAGATTGGTGATATGAGTAGACCGCCGAGGAGTAGACTTACGATATGTATTGTTTATTGTCGATCGTATAACTCAGTATCCCACCGTGTGCAAAGGCACTACCGACTAGAGACAAAGTCAAGATCAAAGATAGATAAGCCATTGTGTAGTTAATGTTCCGTTAGTAGTGAAACTGTGAAGAAATAAGCATTCCACGGGTCCATTGCCTGAGTATATCTGCGAAAAGATACCATTTTCTCTTCACAGGACCAATGCTGCGGCTAATACCCAGAGGCAAATACTTAATCGCGGGGAAGTAGACAAGGTTGACATAAATTTCGATGCAGCCTGTTACGACATGTCCGATCATCTTTTTTCACTAAGACAGCAATCTTCTGTTTCTCTGAAGGAAGTGGATCTGTATGCCCCATGTTGATTGTTCTGTAGCTCGGAACCAAAGAAGATTGACATTCTAGTCCGCCTGGTCGTGAAAACGCGTCTCTTAGTGCGAGGTATGAATTCGACGAAATGTATAGGAGTCTAATTGAACCTTGACGTCAATCAAACATGATGTACGATACTTTGAACGAGACTAGGTACTCGCATTAGTGGAAGGATATAGTGTATGGTTACACAAACAATCAACTTGCATATACTGCTCCGCAACAAACAGCCTGAGCGGCTGTTTAAAGCTCTACACTCAACAACTAGTAGAGAGACAACATATAGCCAGAAGTGGAACCTTGAACGTGATGTAGCAATTCAGCGATGTTGTAGATCCCTAGAGATGCATAGAAGAGTGCGCAGTGATGCAGCTGCAGTAACGGGAGTCATCTGCCATGGAGTGCTTCGCGCAGTGTGTGGAATTAGGCTAGGCCTATAATATCCGCGACCCGTACGAAGAAGCCAATCTTATAGCAAGCCTGTCATTATATAATGTATTCCTCGATTCCCAGACTCATATATTGGTCTGACACATAAGATATTCCATCATTCAAGAGAAAAACAAATTAGGAACTGATATCATCGGCAAATCAAATACTGTAATACTTTGAACTTTATAGAAATGTAGAAGTGCCAAACTACCCGTGGAACTCGTATCACAATAGCTCCCGGTGCTTCCAATCATAGCGTATTATATACGCGCGGATATAACATCTGTCAGCAAGCTCATTCAGAAAAATTGAGTTTTTTCCGTCAATCTGCCCTTTCTTGGTACGTATATTGCAGGCATTTCTTCTCACAAGACTTAGAAACTTATAATTATAACCCAGCAGGGGTAACAACAAAAGGTTACGACAGACACGAGGAACAGCTGGCTGTGCACAGATTGGCTCGACGACAAGAATGATGGAGCGGGATGGTGTTGTAGTTGACTCTAACTATCTTTCTCTTCAACTATCGTCATGATCTTCCTTCTAAGGGAGCCGTACCCCGAGTAAGATCTCGGACTATCAAAATACAGAGTGTTGGATTCTATTTGAGCGAGTCGCAGGAAATACAGACCATATAGCTCAGACAAAGCGATTCGATCGCGAGACGCGACGCGCTGGATGAGAATCATACTCACTCCTCTCAAGAATTCAGCAAGTGGACAATAACGCGTCAAAACATACGCTGAGGGGGCGTCAAGGCGTCAATTCTTCGATAACACGATCCCACCTTCTCGTCGCTTCACGTTACAATGCGAAACGGCTCATAGAACTACACCAGCGTCGAGGCGTCAAGCTGGGCATCTGCCCGTTTCCTATATACAGTGTTCTAACCCTAACCCTAAGCACGTCGACAGCATTCTAGAAACGCACGAGAAGATACAGCTGAAACTCTTCAATGGTAAAAACGGCAGCGGTACGAATGTTGTTCAACATCTAAAGAGCATGATTTTCGCTCGCTTCGGAATTACAGACGTCCCTGATGCGTTCCTCTACGTACCAGAGCAACTTGGCGGCCTCGGATTACGCAACCCTTTCATTCCCTTCTTCCTAGTCCGCAAGCAATTGGGCAAGGACCCAAAAAGCCACATGACTCGTTTCCTGAAGCAAGAGCAGGGGGATTTTATTGCGTCGAAAAGAGCGTTTGAAGAATCCTCGGAAGAGGAGAAACGCCGTCGCCTCCATGACATCTACCAAACCGACCCTACCATTGACAACTTTCATGACTTTTGCCGAGTACACTCAATCTCGGGAGATCACATCTGCGAAACTAGCTGCGACCTATGTGAAACTACTTTCCACGCCATATGTCTCATCATTGAAATTGTCTACCGAGGTAGCAAAAGGTATCTCCAACCTACGTAACTCCATGCCGGAAATGCCTGGCCTCGATGAAGAAAAGCAGTGGATCATCCAGCTACATAGCAAAGAACTGTTTGAAAAGTGTGGGGGCTTAACAGTCGTTGACAAAACTTATCTGCCGTTGGGTGTGTTGACTATGATGAGGAAGAAGAAGGTTACCTGGGGAATGGTTATTTGACGTTACTCGTGAACATCAAGATCAGGGAATGGTCAGAGTAATGTTTCACTAAATCCGAACTCCAGGCACTTCTTTGCACAGTCTTATTTTTCATTCGTGCGGTGCGTAAATTCCGCCACCCGTTCCTGAATGTACAATACTTCAGTTTCCAGGAGCTCCAACACTGTGCGGAGGAAACCAGGCAGGTCACAGCAATCTCAGTACAACCAAAGGGATCTATTGCATTGTCTCTACAGTATCTCGTAATGACGCCCAAACAAACTTTTCTTCTGTTAAAGGAACGATAACATATCACCTTGACGGGGAGCCTGGCAGTGAACTATAGATATATTTGCAAACAGTCTATAAACTTATGGTTGAAGATGGAAAGTGGCTGTTCTCTTGGTACGGATTGTTTCTTGTGTCAGAGAGGAGGAGTAATGATATCAGCGAATGCTTCCTTCCCTTTGGCACGGATGGAATTCCAACTTCCCATTGTCATGTCTGCGATATTTTGATCCCGATATACTAACCCCGATCCCGATCCCAACCTCAAATCGTTTCATCGTTTATCTCCATCAGTCGAGTCATCATCTCACCTCGCTCCTTTAAAAAGTCACTATCAGCTCTCATCTCATCCCCTTTCCACCTATACAGCTCAAACTTCCTCAATTTCACCAATTCATCCACGACGTTCAACTTCATCGTCTTAGACATTGATTTCTCGATCCTTCTCAATGTCCACCTACAGACGGCGCATAATCTCAGACCACAGCCCACGAATGCAGGGTCAGCTGTCTGGGCAGTCGGATCCGGGTTTGATGCGCCAAAGAGTGAGAAATTCTGAATGGAGGAACACGAAAACTCAGCAAATGACGTGCAGATTGAACACCACTTCGTTGACTTCGCGAGTTCGCCAGCATTAGGATCACCCATGTCTAATGCCTTCAGACTATTGATCAGCGCGTTGGTATTGGAGCTACGCTCATCAACGTCTGCAATGGTCTCGAGTGAATGGGTTTTGCATGTTGTGATGCGTACTCGTTCGAAAGTGCAGGAAAGACACATTTTGCTTTGAGGTGTTCCGTTCTTCCGATGACCACCGCGTACTTCTTCGTTACCACGCGAACCTCCAAAGGGAACAATCTCCACTTCGACCTTCCCGTGACCCCAGAGGCCAAACAAGGAAGAGGTACACCATGAACATGGATCTGTCCCATCGTCCGCAATGATGTGGTTGAAGATAATGGGATGGGCAAATGCGGTGATGATCTTTCGTTTGATACCGTTGGTGCTACGCTCAGAAGCAGCTTGTGGAGGACCGGACTTGGACTTGGTTTCAAGCTTGAATTCCGAGAATGAGCGCCTTTCCTTGTTGTGGTCCTTGGATCTTCTCCTTTTGAGCGATGCGGGCGACAGTGGTCTGGCCGAGCTCACAGGTTTTCGCTGGTCAATTTGACGCCACTTATCTGCAGTAGTTTTACTCTTCTTAGCCACGGCTTTCACCTGTTTGGCGACTTTTGCTGACTGTCTTGCAGATTCAGCTTCCACTTCAAGGCGTTGAATCTGCCTAGGTCCTGGATGTAAGAATCTACAATCCTCTCCGAGTTTCTTGCACGAGGCGCAAGGCCCCTCTTGCGTCCTCTTTGAAAGAGAACACCTTAGGGGAGGCCTGTGTGTACGGCACTGTTGACAGCTGGTGTACATTCTCTCCCAAAGAGGAGGGGAAGGGGGCGGAGAATGGACATTCGCAAATCGTTTTGCGTATTTGGAGCCTTCATCCAACGGTGCAGCACAACATGGTTCGCCGAGGTCGACACACTCCTGGCATTTGTCCACACCTTTCCCTCCATTCTCGCGGTAAGAGCAGCTTAATTTTTGACGCTTGCAATTTAGGCAAGCTTTCTTGAGAATTGGAGGAACAATAAGCTCACAATCGAGGCTTGCATCATCACAAGCTTCGCAAGGATAGTGAGCGTTAAACTCGATCAAAGTGCATGCATCGTCGCCCGAGAGAAAGCAAGCTTTACAGCCTCGTCGTTGCGGATGACCCTCGGTCAGATCACTTAGAGTCATGCCATCAGCCCTGGGCAAAGTTAGTAAGTTCTTTAGAAGTTTTGAGACAGTGTAAGACCTTTCTTGAGGAGTGCAGGTCTTTCGTCGTCTTTTATGTTTCCTTCGTGGCTTACATGATCCAGATATCGTCGAATCATCATCAGAAGTGTCATCAGATGCGTCGTGCTCGTCACTAGAGGAGGAAGTAAAATCTGGGCTTGACGCAATGGATCTCAGATATTCCAGAGACTTCTCTTCTTTGAAAGGCAAAGATACCATCAATGCGTAGCCTACCTTAGGCTTGAAGTGTGATTTCTTGGTTGCACAGATATTAGTATCCCGATAGACTCTGGGCTTTGGCACCTTGGACCGAAGAGGACGCGACGCCTTTGGATCGTAGGTCCCACTTCTGTCATGGTCCAGATAGGACGAGGCCATGCCCACCCTCCCTGTCTCGACATTTCGTCTCGAATTGATCTTGATGGCTACTCTGCGGATTTCCGAGTTCCTTCGCGTAGCTCTTTGTGCTAGCATGTGTTTGACGAAATTATCGTCATCATCGTCATATTTTGCTGGACCATAGTTGAGGTCGGGTTCGGATTCGATATCTGATTCGAAGTCTTCTTCATCTTCGGATTTAGTTGCATCAAGAGTTGAAACGGCATCATTCTCATCGAGATCTGGGATTATGGTAAGATCCATAGTTGATGGTTATAAATATTGTTGAAGAATAAGATTGTATCAATTGCATGAGTATAAGTGTGTTGTGTACCAGATTCTATGAGATAATAGGCGAGCTTTTCCAGATTCTCCATCCTACTACCTCATGGTGTGTTTCGGTATGAAGTTGAGAAGAGCGCTGGTGGTTGGTGGGAGAGCTCCAGAAGCTGTGGCGAAGTGAGCAGTACAAAAATTGGCAGCTACGATTTGGAAGGTGAGGACTTGGTGACAATTAAAAAGGATGCTATTGTAGATCAGAAACGGGGCACGCAAATTTCTCGCTAAACATGTTTGAGGTAGCACTACAACCTGTCGGCCACGAAATGCAGCTACTATATCGTACGTGAAGGTTATGAAGAATCCTTAATTGTACCGAAATCGGACAATAAACACCCACTCAAGCTAGGAAATCGATACAGAAACTGAAGGTTTTCTTTTTGGAAGAAGGGGAGATAGGAGCATCTAGAAATTAGCAGTGACAGCAGATAGAGGAGGTGTAATGAGTCCAGTAGCTTGAAGAACTCAGAAACATATAGAAGGACGGCCAGCAGTGACACCGGGCTTATGGGGTTTGATGAGGAAGCCTTTGAGCTGATTGAAGATCACTTGTAGACACCTACTTCGAGTATCTGCCACAACAAGCGCCCTGATTTCCATTTCAAGAAAGAAAATCCATCGCACTGGAATGTTATCAGCGTATATCTACGCGCGTAGTGAGCAAGCACTTAAATTAGCGAATGGACGTTGAGTTGGAGAAGAACCACCAGAGCTCCATAATGGACAAACATGACTAAGCAGGACCCTGGTCGAGATTTCTTTAGCGCGCACGCTAACGATTTTCCAGCTTCAAAAACATCGGAGCTCCAAATTAATTTCTACATTTTCACCATTATGATTTTGAGCTGAAAGCATCGCAACCACCACCCTCCCTGGCGGCGGGATGAGGTTACTTCTCATTAGACACGGTGAAACAGTCGACAATGTCGCAGGTATTTAGTACGCTCATCCTCACCATCATCCTCGCCGTAAAGTCCTTGCTGACAATTTAGTGCTGGCACAACAGACTCTGCCCTCACCAACCATGGTGTCCTGCAAGCTAATCGGCTCGGTGCACATCTTGCAGCGACGGATGTAAAGGTTTCCCATATCTTCTCATCTGATCTGCAACGCGCCGTCAATACCGCAGAAGCCGTACGCTCTGCACAGTCTGCTGCCCCACCCGAGACGACAAAGCTAGAGGTTCTTCGTGAACAAGACTTTGGGTTCTACGAAGGCAAGAAGTTCTTCGAGCGCCCTCGGAACTCTGACACGACTGGCAAGGAGGCGCATCTTGAAGCACATCGCAATGACCCGGGGTTTCAAGATGTCGAGTCTAAGCACGCCATGGCAGCTCGGATGAGCAAGTTTGTTGATTCGCATATCTCGTCTCTATTAACGTCGCTGGCGGATGATGACGCCGTCGTGGTGGTGGCTCACGGTATTATTTTGAGCTACTTGTGGCGGGCGATCTTGAAACTGTTTTATGCAGGCAATGTCCACGTCGTACCTGGCGCTATAGTCAATGATACTGGCCGTGGTATAGAACACTTGGGAGGCTGGTCGAACACAGGCTACTTAGATCTCCAAGTCAGAGCTCATTCATCCGTCACAGAAGCTCGCGAAACGCTGCCTCCTGCTCCGGAAGTTGAGCAAATCGTACCGCTGGTTGTCGCCTCAACTTCAACGACGGAAGAGCTACCTCCACCACTTGGTCAAGAAGCTTTAGGTGACCAGTCCATTGTTCAGACACCATCATCTCCTGTCATGGCTGATCTGATGAGAGATTCTGGTGCGCCGCTCCTGAGTCTGTGGCTTGTGGTGAAAGCAGTGAACAGTACGGAGCATCTCAGAGGTCTGAAAAAGACCAGAGGAGGAATTGGAAGCTTGAAGCATGACTCAAGTCAAAAGACCGTCGACTCTTTCTTCAACAAGAAGCAGAGAACCGGATAGACTTGGCCACTTACCGACGTGGTCCAAGTCAACTCATCCAAAGGTTCGTAAACCCCTATTTCTTCTCGTACAACCCCTCTTCATATGATGATAAACCTTATTCACAGACCTGTTCTGATTTACAATGAGGACGCACAAAGTACCAACTGCTGTCTGATCACTTCTCATGTCCCAATATTTGATATGTCCATTTAATTTCGAAGATGTTGGCTAACAACTTCTTCGCAGGCGATTCTCAAGGTCACCGTTAGATCTTCAGGAGGGATGTTTCACGGTAGGTGGTCTCTTTCAGCGTACATAGGATAATACAAAGTTTGATCTCTCGCACACCCATCTGCATAGTGAAACAACATAAGTGTCATCCAAAAGCCACCTTCAGCCCGTGTCATATGGTACGCAGTGATACCTCGGTAACAAGGCTTGAGCTACCCTGTTTGGAACTTCACCTGTCAAAGAATCCCTTAATTACACAACATGACCCCCGGTGTTTTCAAGCCAGCATGCTTAAAATATCTAGCTTACGTTCACCTTGCAGCTGCACTCCCCACTGTCATGAGCTTTATGTCATTATCAAGATCTCTACCCCTGTCTACAAAATTGCGAAGCAGGTTATTTCCATGTCCCTGCTCGCAGTTCAGAGTACTCTGGTAGTCATGTATGCATCCATAATTCTCCCAAGCGCCGAAGCGCGATTGTGTTTACATCGTAGAACAGAACGAAGTGATCTAATTTTGGGGATTGTGATGATACGTGAGGATGTGATGTCTAATGTAAGGGGGATCAGATAAGTGCTTAGAGCGCGGGAAACAAATTTTCTTTGGGCTTTTGTTTAACCTGGAAATTCAAAGATTTGCTAAGATTACTCTGTGATGTTATGTTAGCGGTGGTTCACATATATTAGCATTCAATCACTAGCGTAGTGTTATTAGCTACGCTCAGAACACTATTTAGTTGCAGTCACTGGAATCAACCAATCTCGCGTGATCTCTACACAAATCATATAATCCCCGAATAATCCATAAACCATAATTTCATTCACAGCTTTTCTCTAAGAACTCTATCTCAATCCTAGGAAGTCATAGCTATGACGCTCAAAATGCCAACAAATCAAGTTTACTAAGCTTCAACATTCTCAAACCCGAAAGTAGGAACCCCAGGAACAGCACCCTCAGCTTGAGCCGCCAATCCCTCCACGTCTTTGTCCTGGCGATCTCCACCTACTACCTTTCCAGATTTTCCTCCTTCGGCTACAGAAATGATGGCCACTTCTGTTAGACCAGCTGCTTTCTTGAGGCCGGCGACCATGTTTTTCAGCGTAGCAAGCTCATCAAAGGCTAGTTTCCGTTCAAACACAATTTCGGGCTTTTCGCCTCCCATGAGTCGTTTCTTGAGGGATTGGACGAACGGCATAGCTTTCTTCATCTCTCCCATCTTCGAGATCTTGCCGTTCAACTCCTTGTCATTGATTGACTTGGTAGCTGGATTCCAAGCTTCGCGTACTAGGTCGATATATTTCTCTTGCCAAGCGGGAAACTTGTCGGCAGCGAAGATAGTAAGCTTTTTGGGTTTCTTGAGATCGTAACCAATGTCTTTGCCCTTTGCTTTCTTTTTCTGCTGGGCTGCTTCTGCCGAAGTTATGTTTGAGGAAGTATTACGGACGTATTCGCGAGCGGCGGAGAGAGAAGGGATGGGAGCGGGAACGTCAGGGTAGAGTGCATTTTGAATGGTGGAAGGTTTGTTGAGGACCTCGAGCCAGATGTATTCAGACCAATGCGGCGCAATGACTGTAAGAAGGAGAGCTTGGAGTTCAATGTATTTAAAAACAAGATCCTTGTGCATGGTCACACCAGCGGCAAAGCTTGCTTCACGGTAGAAATCACGAGCACTGGTGAAGTCGTAAAGAGCGGATTTGAGAGCGAGTTTGTAGTTCGTTTCTTCGTAATGGCCGCGAGCTTCGTGAACGAGGGCGTTCATTTCGTTGTCGAACAGAGCATCGAGGAAGTCGTTTTTGGGACCCGTCCGGAGAGCGGCTTGATCTTTAGCTTGCTCCTCGATCCATTCTCGAAGGGTGAAAAGACGAAGGACATTATTATCAGCGACATCTTCTTCGAAGTTGGCATCTGCTACTCCATCACCAGCATCAGCCAAGGCAATTCTGCTTGCATCAGCACCGTATTTCTTAGTCAAATCGTCTAAGGTCATGAAATTTCCAGTCGACTTGCTCATTTTCTCGCCATTCAAGAGCAAATGTCCATTGGCGCGGACTGCTTGTGGCCAGTATTCCGGCGTGAACATTGCGAGATGGATGTAGAGGAAGAAAGTAAGATGGTTGGGAATGAGGTCCTTCCCAGAGACTCTGAGATCAAGAGGATACCAGTACTCGAACTCTCTTCGCATGGATTCAAGAGCATCTTCTGAGATACCGCTATCGGTGATTTCCTTGCTCAGTTCTCGTCGAGCAAACACATAATCCCAAACTTCATCCTTCATCTGCTCTGGCTTGACACCTGCCAGGCCAGGAGTCTTCCCAAAAATATCATCGTGTAGGAAGTGCGCAATAGTGTAGTAAGCCATGTAAATGGTACTATCACTCAAGCTCTCAACCAAAAATTGGGGATCCCAAGGCAGTTTTGAACCAAGACCGTAGGTCCTAGCACACGCCCATTGATTAAGCCAGTTGAGGACACCTTCGAATCCATTCTTTGTCTCTGCTGTGAATGTATTCAATCCTTTGCCATCAGCATTGTCGACATGCTTCAAGGCAACTTGCTTCCAGGACTCTTCTCCATAGTCTAGATACCATTGGTCCATCAAAGCAACACAGCAATCATCTCCCGATCGGCTGACGACCTTCTTTTCTGGCTCGGAATAGGCGAATCCTTCTCCAGCGTCAATGAGCTGCTGACGTACCTTTGGCTTGGCGACCTCGACCTTCTCCCCCTTAAATTCTCCAATTTCCAATGTTCCCTGATAGTATCCCTCCTTGTAAGCAAGTTCCTTCGCCTCTTCGAGTTGTTTTGTGTCTTTAGGTGACGCGATTTTCAGCTTCTTGACAAGGAACGGCGCAGCTAAGTTGCCATACGATGGCGTCGAAATGATAGGAACAATCTCTAACTCCGCCCATTCCTTCTTAATTCCGTAGTACTCAGCTTTCTTTGCCAAATCTGTCACCGTAGCGAAGTCGTCAGGACTATCTGACGGAACTGAAGTGACTACTCCTGTACCCTTTGTTGGAAGGACTGAGTCCATAGGCAGGATTCTCACGCCCTCCGTGTGAACTGAAAGTGGGGCATTGACTAGCGTGCCTACGCAAGATGAGCCTAATAACTCAGCGACCTTTTGGTAAACGCCATTCTCGGGGAAAATCCCTTGATATGCCATATTCCGAGCAGCTCTATCTGTAATAACATAAAATTCCTTGTCAGAAACCTTGAAAACGCCATATGTGATTTTAGGCCCGACAAAGCAGCAGGTTTGACCGTACATGGTCTCCGGCCTAAGAGTCGCAGGCACGAAAAAGACATCTGCGCCTTCTGGTATCTTTCCTTTGATCGCTTCTACGGCCGCAGGAGCCCATTCCTTGACTTTCAACTTAAGAGCTGTGTATTCCTGAGGCCCTACGGCTTCTCCTTCACTTCGATCGTGGTCCATACATGGCTGTCCGTCTTTAGGAGAGTAAATCGTGTACCGCTTTCCAAACTTTATTTTCTTCAGTTCCTTGAGACGATTCATCTGCCATCTGATGAAAGCGTCATAGTATGGGTTCGCGTCGGTGGTGACGAAAGACCTTCGCCAATCGATGCGACATCCGAAATTTGTGAGATCTCTTTTACAGAGGGGCGGGAAGAATTCCAACCAATGCTGTGGGTCTGCAAACTTGTGAATGTCCTTGACGGGGATGTCTAGAGCCTTCATGATCTGGAATTGGTACTTCAGTTTGACCACCTTGGCAGCAGCCTTTCCCTTCTTCGCGGTGAACTTAGTGACATCCTCGTGGTGCGTACTGGGTGTTGGAACAGCAGGCTTTTCGGCCGAAGTATCCTCCTCTTTGTATCCTTCAAACTCCTTTCCAAACAACTTGATCTCGTTGATAAGCTTGTCCGCGCAAGCTTTAATCGGCATTCCCGTACAATGGAAACCTAGCGGGAACAGAGTCTTCTTCCCCTGCATCCTCGCGAAGCCTGCCGTGAACTCGATTTTCGAAACTGTGAAGCTGTGTCCTGCATGTAAAGTTCCGTTCATATATGGGTATGCCATTGTTCCAAAGAACTTGGGCTGTTGTTTTCGCAGCTCGGCGGCTGATATAGAATTGAGGGGGACTTCTGCCGTCGATGGCGCATCTGGTTGAAAGACACCATCTTCCTGCCATTTCTGCTGGTATTTCTTCTCGATCGAAATGAGAGAGTCTCGTTTCTCTGTCTACGAAGCGGTTAGTATGGGGATTGGTAGTGGGGATGGCGGGGTACTTGCGCCTTTCAATTCCTTCGTTTTAGAGATAGTAGCGGTCTCTAAAGCTTTCGCTGTAGCTGCAACAGCGGCCATGATTGCGACACTTGCAAGCTAAGCTCGGGTTTAAAATCTCGAGCTTTTCTCGCAGTCTTTCTTCTGTTCTTGTTCTGGTCGCCTCCGACTGACTCAAGACATCGAAATTATTTACATAGGGTTGGTGGGGTCGGTCAGTTTCGCTGCATAAATGCCTCAAAAGGAAGGCGGAGATCCAGGCACGACTTTACGACGTCAAAGCTTAAACAGAGAGAGTAGGATCGATGTCAATACCAACAACTACAATGCTGCCAACATTACTTCGCCGGGCTGCGCAGCAGACGGCTTCGAAGGAAATCCCATATATCTACACGAACCCATACCGAGCGAAACAATCCTGGCCGCCAGACTTTACGAAAATCGGTCAGAAACACCAGTTCAGACTGGAACGACGATACAGGAGGAGAACCAAGCTAAAATGGGCACGACCGCGCTGGACGAAGGCTGTGAAGATGGTTCAGTTTGGGTCTATTGTTTGTACGTGATCGTGGAAAGGCAGACCAGGATCAGCTGTTGATACTGTAGCAGTTATAACGATATACGGAGTACTATTTCTGGATTGGAATACCCAGAGCAGCCATGACCCGGAGAACCCACCATTCCAAGGAGTACGGATTGTCCAATTTTCCCGCGAACTCCTCATACTCTTAATGAACTAACGTAAGAGTAGGTTCGAAATTGGTTTTTTGGGCTCACGGCTCCCATATTCTCGAGAGATCAAGCACGGCGCCAACCTGATACCAGCCAGAGCAGTCAGGAGAAAGCTGCTCCCCTCTCTCGATGAGATATATTACCACGTCATCCCTGTTGTCTACGAAATCGCGGCGACGCTTCTTTGTATCAGTACTTTGAGAACACCCTTGCGTTCTCCCATCTCACCTGCAAGCCACCGGCGTTCTTCTGTTGCATTCGTTCTAGGAGTCATGGAGTATGCTACGGGAAATTGATGTAGACCTGTATTTAGTACGTTTTGACTCAAAGCATGGATCTGCTTCGTGATGTTTCATATCCAAAGAGCAGGTTCTATCGTGATGTGTACAAGCGGGAACACTCCGCCTTCTCTTATTGGCCTGCAGAATTTCGAAACTTTCCTGAAAATTCAACGTGTGCGAAACGACATCTCAGATATACTTGGACGTTCAAGAGGCAGTGAGAGGGGACTCCAGCCAATAAGAGTTGTATGCCCGTAAACTTCCTAAAGCAACATGAATTGCCATAAGCAGCACATTGAGGCAGACCGAGTAGCGACTCACCCCGTGCGTTTAACACACCAATGGGAGTCGCTGTGAGTCTGAATCTTCAAGACGCGGGATCCCTTGCTAGAGCGCTTAAGTTACTTTACCACACCATCAAAGGTCAGAATTTGAAGCTCCTGTCTTCTACGTTGGAAGTGAACGGACTTCCTGGCGGGAGCTTCGCCGCATGTCCCTCTCAGTCATCATTTCGAATCCTGCTGCAGCCGTGTCAGCACATGAGCTTCCACATCCAGCCTTGGAGTAGCTACGACACATCACGTACGAGTCACGTGACTGGTATAGAATTCATTCCAGGTTCCAACCTTGGAAAACCCGGTGATGCCGGGGTGCAGGCAGATGCTACTTAGAATTTGCGAGTCCGCAAATTGTAGTTGATCCTAGAGAGCTCGCCACCGAGTGGGATGACCTGAGGCCATCTGCTACACCCAGCCACTTGCCACACCCAGCCATCAAACCTGCCAATTGCGAGCAAAATGATCGCTTGACTTTGAATGGCTTTATTGGGAGGGAAAGATACTTGATGTTCACAGGTCGGCGATAACAACAATGTTTCAGGAAGCTGCAGGATTTGCCTGATCGCTTGACATTACTGATACGGTGGCTGAGGCTGAAGCATGGTTCAGTAAAGGGCTCGGATGTATCCGGCGGTAGTGCGAAGTAATGTTTGAACTTTGAGCTGATTGGTATCGATTTCTGGAAGCGAAGAAATAGAACAAGCTTTTAAGAGTGGGGGATATGTACTCCGAGGCAATGGCGGACGCAAGCGCCGGGCAAGTAACTCCACTATTGAACAGCGCCAATGTTTCGTCATCCCATTGCATGGTCGCTTCAAACGGAAATCTATGTAAGCGTTTGTGCCGGCGTACCTTGGCTCCTTCGCGCCTCATCGCCAGCAATATCAATAGGCCCTCGGTACGAGCTAAGCGATAGACCCTCTGGGCTGTCGAATTAGGTAGACATTGATTCCAAATGTCTCCACACATCTCTAGTGTTTACCGCGCATCTTATCTGGTAGCTGACAGGGTGCCGTGCCACGGCTAGCTCCCGATATAATCTCCAATTTTTTTCAAATAGAGAGTCAACTCTTTGAGATGGCAATACTACCTCCCTGCCCAAGCAAAGTTACCACCCATGGCCATACCCAAACCTCCACCGCCTCGTCCTTCGTTCACAGGTCTCTTTGCGACCTTGCCTTGTGTCTTGACCCCTTCCACGACCCTCTCTAGCTGGGTCTCAATGACTACCCCACCAACAATCATCTCGCTAAGCGTTGTATGCAGAGTTTCGAAATTGAATATCAAGTCCAGTTCGCATACGTTCTCGAATAAGCGGTCGAGGGCTTCGACGTAGACCTGAATTAGGTCAATGAGCGCTAGAGGAGATTCGGTGGAAGTGCTGATGATAATGAAATAGAGCGTCGCATAATGTCGGTAGGTTACTAGTGATGGCGTGTCATTGTGGTCGGAGGATGAAGTATGCGAGGTACCAGAGCTGGCGAGGAGAGGGGGGAGGGGTAGGAAGTTGCAGGATCCTGTGGGACGATTCGATACAAGTGTGAAGATCTCAGATATTAGTCTTTGCTGGACAGAAGTCTCCTGTACATCAAGTCAGCAATGTTTATGGTCGTATACTGTGGGTTAACTGCATAAGGAATCGCCTTGGTGGGGTCAAAACTTACCAACTGTGTGTAAAACTTTGTTAGACGCGGTTGACCTGCATTATTGAAAACCAAGACTGCATTAATCATGGCTCTATATCACTATTCCAAGCGCTGCAGAATGTACACGCGCAGACCTTCGGTGTTGTTTTAATGTGATGGCGTGAACATTTCACGATGTGTCGTTGAAGTTGGCGTCGCGTCGTAGAAGCTGTCTCCACCTAGATCATCAAGTGGTCGGAGCTCGGCGTCGAAAGGAAGCGAAATGTGGGGAAGCTCAAGCTTAAGCTCATTCTTTACTTTATCCATGCCCATGCTGCGATTCGTAACGACATCAACACGCATATTACCAACATCTGCGCCACTACAGCAATCCTTCCGTGGCACGTCGTAGCCCCACGAGGCAATCCCACAAGGCAATCTCACCCGTCAATTGAAGCTTTCTCATTGTGGACCGATCTAGTCTTCATTTCTCTGACAATGGCGCGAACCACGTTGACAGGAGCCGCCGGCCGTATGGCCCGCCAACTCAGACCCAGGGCAGGATTTCTTGGACCGACAACATCTGTGAGAAGCTCAATGGTTTGCCAGCATACGATCCCCTCGTATGGCGCGACCTATGCGCCGACCACTAGGTTCATCTCCACAACCAGACCATCGTTCAAAGGTCTGTCCCCGGAATCCGAAAATCCACAACCCAAGGAAGCTGAACCTCAATCCGTAGCCTCAGGACCGGCCGACATCAGCATGGAGGAGTTCCACAAGATGAGCGACTTATTTTTGGAGAATTTGGTAGATAAATTTGAGGCTTTACAGGAGGAGAAGGAGGACATTGATTGCGAATATAGTGTATGCATACCAATGTCAATGCAATTCGGTTTCTGGCAACTGCTAACTTATCACGTTGAACAGGCAGGCATCTTGACGATTAATACACCTAATGGCACATACATTCTCAACAAACAACCTCCAAATAAGCAGATTTGGCTTTCAGCTCCACAATCGGGTCCTAAGCGGTATGATTTTGTCGTCGAAAGTGAGGGTCAGGACGCCAAAGAGGGAACGGGAATGGGACAGTGGATCTATTCACGTGATGGATCCTCCTTGAGTGATCTCTTGCAGTCGGAAATTGGTGTTAATATGTCGGATCCTTGAGACGTGGTCGTGGGGCTTTTTCAAGGACGGATCAAAGCGAATGGCTTACTTTTTTGTGACGTCTTTTGGGTTGTGGCGGATCATATCAAAGGACGGAGTCAACCTTCGGTCCTTGCAAATTGGGAATCCGTGTGACAACATTTTTAGTTTATAATCATGAGGACTCCAATGTCCCGTCTGGATTATGCAGAAGTCAAATGTTGACAAGGGGATCGGGGGCGTAGTTTTAAATTAATTCTGTGGATTTAACTCTGGGCAAACGACTTGTATTATCAACTTAGCTATATGTTTCGGCGCCGAGCTGGTACGAATGGACTTCGGTTTCCTCGATCGCCGTCAGCGGCATGGGTGTAATGGACGAATTACAATATCAGAAAGACTCTTTCTCCGCAGCCGTTGACTGCTGTGCATTCTGATCATGTTATTCGATGGCTATCCGCAGCGTCGTCATGCAGCTTATCCTTCTACGCGCTTATTGATGTGCCCATCCCAACTTAACTCAATCGTGACAAGCTACAGGCTACAAACTAGACCATGTGGTATCCATGCAACAACGGCGTCAAGGCGGCCGAAAGGTTCTTTCACCCTGTATTGCGACCGTCCCTGGATATCTTGGTACCAAGGATCGTATACCGTTCTTACTTTGGTGGATCTCCGCCGCGCTATCATCCTTCAAGTTGAATGTCTTCCCATCCTGTTCTGACAGGCGATCGGGCTGTGCGGCTCTCCAAACCCCTACGTCCAATGAGACAGCCGCATGCGTAATGCCCGATCAGTACAAGCACAGCTCAAGAAAGGACCTCGCTCATGATCAACCAGGCGCATTTGCCCCGCGCCAAGTTCAGCATAAACGAAAATTCATTCATGTCGCCACAGCCGTCGTGGTCGCCGGTGTTTCTGCAATCATTTGTTCTGGCTTTTCCGACTCCAAGCTTGGAAGATCATCCTGTGCGGGTCAGCCTCCACTCTGAACAAGAACGCAGACGTGCAGATTGATCAGGGGTTCTACCAGCTCGAAGATGACTCGAATCATCAAACTACAGCTCGGACAAACTGCGATATCCTCCTTATCTTGTAGGTCTGCTAGCGCGATTTCGAAACGGTCGCCACAAGGGCAAGGGTAATGGTAGATACCTATTGTGGCATCGTAGGTCATATCCTCAATTTCGATCTCGTCGTAAATATTCTCCGCCATGATGTTCTTCTGGGGAGGTCTCTGGCGTACGGATTTGGACGAGCCGCGAACGCAACCGTAGTCAAAAGGTGGTGTCGGTGGTAAGATAGACGTGCAGTGCTGTTATTGTACGTGGAGAGGTGATATCTTGGAGGAGAGAACTAAGAAAATCCATCCAGCCTTGCAAGCCACTCCTAGCCCTTGGCATACGGGCACGGGTGGGTAGTGGAGCGCAGCGCCTAGCTAGTCGAGCTAGTTTACTAAGCCATTAGCCGCACGTGATTCGTCGAAGCCCGGGCCCGCGGGCCTCGGATTGCCGCGAATCCATAGCCACTTCCAACGTTCGTCAACGTCACATCCAATCTGCGCAGACAACAATATATTCCTATTCTATTTATCTATCAAATTGGTACTTGGTTGCGACAGAGCAATGCGCTTACCACCGGTATCTAGATCCGTAGCCTCCCTCGCATGCTGACCAAATTCCGGAAATCCATACATCAGCTCTTTTCGCCCTCCCACCCTTTTCGGTTTCCGCGGCAATTGATCTCTTCTGGAGACAGCGATCTGTTTGGCCTACCCAGCTTCGTCATAAGTTTCAGTCTGCGTTAATCGCTCAGCCCTATTGCTCTTATTCTCGACGTCTACTATACAGTACACGGCACGAAACAGTCGACAGCCGCATGTGCCTTTCCTACTTAAGTACTTACTCCGTATAGTTCCACAGTCTAGCCCCCAAGCCTCGAGTCTCGACGGATGACAAGCGCACTACGATATGCCCCGACGGATCCATGGATGTTTATATTGTTGATCCATAATGAGTATATTTGCTAAGGGAAACAGTCGAACGATGGCGTTGCATTACCCAAGCACGCGTTCTCTTGATGAGTTTGTTACAGCGCAACACGCATCTAGTGATGTTATTGCTTCATGTTCTCCTGGTTCTCTACGTTTGACAAAGTGATAGTTCCACAGCCACGATTCCTCACATTCGTGTGCCGATAGTCAGGGCTTATGTGGCTACTAGGTTGCGAGTGATCGCTGCAGCCCGCGGTATGAAGAGGGAGCCCACCTTGTGCCTACGGGATAAGAACCTTGCACGATATATCATGCTTACCATGTTCAGGGGCGTCTATCGAGTAGGAGGCCTTGCTTTTCTACCACCTTGCTCCTGCATCATCCCTCATGCACTGAATGTCTTCGAGAAGGTCAGGATATTACCACCTGAACGACCTTTCACGAGGCCCCCTGCTTTATCGTACCTCCCACTGTGAAGCTGAGACCTACTGGTCAATCTGATTGGCACTGGGAACTTTTTTTATATATCTCCTTCACTAGTCCACTTGGTTTGGGAGATCATCTCATCGTCGAGATAGAAGGCATAACCTGACTCTTCAAGTGCCGCGTTTTTTCTCTGATTTCATCATCCCTAATGCCCGACAACATTGCCAAAGGAACTCGGAGGAGGGCGTCTGCTCCTCGTAGCAGAAATGGATGTATTACGTGCAAGTAAGTCGAACGCAGAATCTAACATCTTTCTCTAACCAGAAAGAAGAATCATGAATTGGTGCTGACTTTTATTTTATGGCTAGAATCCGACGTCTCAAATGTGGTGAAGAGAAACCAGGTACAGATAATGACTTTTCGTCGACAAAATATTAGCTCCATTGACATGGCGAACTTAGGCTGCGTCCGATGCGCCAAATCTGGTTGGAACTGTGATGGATATGAGCATACCGTCGATTCTTCTTCAGCAAGTCAAAGTACAAGCAACGCGAGTCTTCATCCAATTTTACCGCACTCGAACTCTCGGTCGGCAAGAAGTTCCTCATCAACACGCTCTATTGAGTCCCGTTCTCGATCTCCCAGTACAGCACGCTTATCGCGAGCCCCAAGCTTTGGGCTACAAGTCCCGCTACACCTAACCCAACAAGAGCAGCAGTATTTCCAAGTGTTCATAGATGAAGCGCCAATTAACTTCTCACATGTGGACTCGTTCTTCTGGAAGAACGTTGCTGTGCAGGAGAGTCACTCCACTGCATCCGTCCGGCATGCTCTCGTAGCATTGGGAGCGTTAATCAAGAGCACGGTCAAGTCTTCTAGTGGTAACTATGTGCTAGATGTCAATGAAGTGGCGCACAGGCAGTTTTCTTTACAGCAGCACGAGAAATCAATACGGGGCCTCCGTGAGGCAATTTCTGCTCAGGAGACTCTGAATACTACGTGCAGCATAGTGATTTCTTGTTTGGTCTTGGCTCGTCTTGAGCCATTTCTCGGCAATGGTGGGTTCGCCTTGCAGCATATTCGATATGCTCGTAAAATTTTGTTTGGAACGGCCGGCAATGAGACGAAAATTTCACCTATATGCTCGACTTGGAACGATTCCAGCGACCTTGCAACTATGATGTTTTTCCAATCCGACATGCTGACTCTTGCAGCCTTCGGTCCTGAAGATGACCGATCCTCTATTACAAATCAAGTGGAATCTCCTAATACCAGCATTTCTGTGCCTGCAACATTCAGAGACCTGGAGGAAGCAAGACAATACAAAAATGTTCTCAGTGAAGAAGGGCACAGATTCTGGTATCGATCATCTCTTCAGCGTGCCGGTGCCTGGGAGGGCATCTCGCAATCCGCCTTGGATATTCGAGATTATTTCCTCCGCCAACTTCATCTGCTTCATGCCGCTTTGGACGACGTCGTCAAAGATCATCATCCTGTCAATCCAAACTGCCATCCATTACAATTGCCCTCATCAATCAAACACTACTCAGTGTATACTTGTGTCAAATTAAGTCTCGCACTAGATGCTCCAGAAAGTAACGCGGATTTACTTATGCCACACTTTCAGTACCTGATCTCTGTCGGTCAAGAAGTCATCAATTACGAGCAGAGAAACGAATTCAGTGCAGGCAAGTCATTTTACGTGCAATCTCCTTATTGACACTCAACTAATCTATAATTGTTAGCACATGAAGCCTTTACATTTGAAACACGAATCATCGGTCCACTGTTCCTTGTAGCCATCAAATGTCGAGATGCAAATCTTAGACGCCAAGCTATCTCGCTTTTACTTACTTCTCGTCGAAGGGAGCTCATGTGGGACTCTATCACGATGGGAAATGTAGCTTACTGGATCATGACAATCGAAGAGCAAGGTATGGACGCAATTGGCTATATATCAGATGATTTTCGCGCTTGGGGTCACTCTATGGAACTCGATTTGCAACGAAAGATCGCCCTAGTTCGATGTCGAGTTGGGAGGAAAGTGCCGGGACAGTGGGTGGAAATATCAACGGAGATCCCTTACAACGAAATACTAGCTTGAAACGAGAAAGGAAAGTGTGCTCTGTGCTTTGTTGAATTGCGCCTCCATCAATAATTGCACTATTGCAAAACTCGCCGGGCCAACAATCTTTGATTCAAGTTTATGGGACTTGGCGCTACTTGTTTATCGTGTTGGCTTAGTTCGTTTGGGTCACTGAACCCATACAACGGGATATGGATTGGATATGGCGTTGCAACCTTGTTTTTGCTCAGTAGCGATCGTTCACTCTTCTTGCCTGTATATGTTTCGTCATCTTTGGGTTTTTTAACGTTATTCTGTGGAATCCTGATTTTGGTTGCTATTTTGCGCTCTGCCTGTCATTTGCTCGAACTTCTAAATACTATACTCATTCGGGGTGCTGATTGAGTCCCAGCGAGCTCAACAATTTCGTGAAGGATCTCACTCAGTCAAGCTGCTCTTATTCGCAATCACCTCGAAGCTGAGATATCAACCATGGTACGCATCCACACGTTCCCGACTCCAGTCCTGAAGCCAGTTTGTGACCGAGTGATTCCACGGTTGGATTTCAAGACATCGCACTCCAGTACGGTGAGTCCTCCGCGAAGCGGACTTTGAATGGCTGTTTACTATAGCACCATCGGCGCCGGGATCTAGGGAAATGGAAGATGCACAAGCGCACAAATCATCAAAGACAAGGTCAAGGTGGCCGCGTATCTCAATGCGCGGCGCACATTGCTGTAGAAATCACTGTTGAAGCGCCGCAAGCAGGCCACTCGTTTAGAATCTTCGTATCGTGATCTGCGGAGATAGCCTCAAATTAAGGATTGTACGAGCGCCTATTGAAGCGCTATACGACGACCATTAGCGTACAAGGAACAATAAGGCTGAATGTCGCTAAACCTATAACGGAGATCTGCGGAGCAGCAAGCCACGTTGTCTCCCGGCCTCTTCGACAGGCGATTTCGAACATGGATCCTAATGGTATGGGTCTAGTCATCGGTGTTAGATCCGGTTGCTGTTCATGACGTGCAGCCGGTCATACTCGGTGTTGGATGCTAGCCTTCCTTTCTGGATACCGCTCCGGGAATCTGTGATTTGTTCACATCGAACCGAAATTTGGGCTGTAGCTCTATGCGGAACGATGCTGTCTTGTATCGATCATTTGCTATTCTCTCAGAGCTCTTCTACTCAATGTCGTAAGCTGAAACACCTCGGGCTGCTCGGTCTTAATGATCGAGTCTTCTCACATTCGGCGGCGTAAGAGGCATCTCATCTTTTACTATGCGGTGAGTTTTTTTGATTGCCGGCGCAATGTATCCTTCTAGAATGTGGATGAAAAGGTCTTAGTGGGAAAGGTTGTAGGTTGTAGGTTGTAGGTTATGTCTAGACTAGTCTAGTACCGTATATACCGAGTGAGACAATTACTCAAGAAGCTCTTAACGAAATCACTTAGCGGCACAGTGACAGAGGTGCATCTGGCTGACTTCAGCGTGACACTGATGATGACAAAAACGCTCAAACCATCGACGTACTTCGAAGTATACTAGTGACACTACAGTATCCGAAACGAGGCAAGGCACATGACTATGCATCCATCGAATCAGTACGCTTCCTGATAGTCCATTCGGAGACATTCTCCGGATTCTGTCCACTCCCTGCCCATCGATCTCGCATCGCAGGCGCTTACCCCTTTGGGGCTAGACATCTCGTCACGCCCCTCGTTCTGCAGCGGTTTCTATTTGGGGGCTGCAATGTTTTCTTTTTTGATGTTGGTGGGTGCTAAATTAGCCGGGGCTGAGCGCTTAAACTGACTGTTGAGAGGGGAATGCTATGTCATCCCTCGTGTATTTTGAGGGTAATCGACCTATTTTGACAAGAGCGTCCGAGAATGGGTGTGTCGCTTTTAGCATTTGGTGCGCTTAACGTGTTGGTTGTTTGCGCTGTGCCCTTGTGCAACACCAGCTTGCTTGCGACCATCACAGATATATGATCTGGTGGGCCCGCAGTTGCATCTCTAATCTAGGCTGGATCTGTTTCAAAGTTTTTTTCTCTATGCCAATACGCTGTTGTATGATTGTTATTTCTACATTGTCTGCATTGATCAGCATGACTACCTTCGTTTAATCCTTACACTTGTTTCATTCGTTTCTTATCTGTCTGTATAATAATTTTCACTTGTATATCTCAACCAACATAAATCTTTTGTGCCGCTTCTTCCTTTCGTTTGCGCTTACTCTTCAGCCTACTCAATGTTGTCAAGCTTGAGTCGTCAGGATCTACCACAACAAAATTATGTATCGCGGAAGCCTTTGAGAAATGATTTGGAAGCGGCACGGCAAGGCGTAGCTGGGACTAGGTTTCCGCCATCTCGCGGAGGAAGCAGACTCAAGAAAGGTGTCAAGAATCTAGAGCATGACTTCAATCACCTAGAGAAGAAATCGGATGTGGAGTTGGCGGAGAATTTATTCTGGTATCAAGATTTTGGTGCTAGGTCGTCCACTGCATTCAGGTTCTCGAACACGGATACATTTGCGACTACTCTAATTAAATTACGATCGAGTTTGAAACAATCTTCAAGATCGTCTTCATCCCATTTACAAATCTGGTAAGTCGAAATGGGTGTTTAAATCTCGACGTCTGGCTGATTGACCTACTTTCCAGTATCATTAATACTTCACCACTTCAGAAACAAGTTCTTTCATTTCCAGCACGTTGTTTGGCGTCAACCATTGGGCGACTATCTGGAGTTTTGGCTTTTCCTCGCTATGCAATTGGTATAGAAATCGAGCAAGCATGGGGAGGGCTCTCCGACTGTGCATTCAAAAGCATCGAATGCCCTACAGAGCTCGAAAAAGCAGAACACCTTTCGCTCCCTGAATTCCGTCGACAATTTCTGTCTCATACATTTGCACACTGTAAATGCAAATCTTTCCAAGTGCCGCCACTTTCCCAGTATGATGTTTCGAACTCAGATGAGAAATACGAACCTAGGAGTAGACAGCAGAGAATTGATCTTACGAGGTTGAGGGGCTCGATGCATCAGAGCCTTTCCATTGAGCTGCCTTCGAAAGGACGTCAGGAGACCTCGGCTTCATCGAAAGCCCTCTTGGCTCAATGTTGCCGCATCTTCGAACGCTCAACAGCATCATTTAGTTTCACATGGCAACGCGCCGTTCCTCGATACGAATCAACCATCTCTTCGTTTGTTTCCCAAGCACATGCTCAACCTCCGACACCATGCTACGCGGAAATATTTTATCAAGATGACCGTTCGAATCCGGGACCGCGCCGCGTGCTCATGACCATTAAGAATGGAGCCGAGCCTTCGGATGCGGCCAGGATTGGAAAACCGCTCTTAATTAATGATCTCAAATACCTCTTGAGGACTAGAAAGCCGGACGATCCTGATGTGTGGCCATTTATGTTATTGTTACAGAGCAATCCAATAAGTGATGGTTATTGTGTCTTGCCACTTTTTATTCTGTTCGAAACTGTCATAAGCGACACGGCGGAATTTTTAAGAGACGTATCAGATGAGATTTTGAGGCTCGTATGCTCCACCTTGGAAGAATTGATATTCGAGAGAAGACTAATTGGGTCTAGTCTTTCATCTCGCGCACCAACTCCTCGTCAACACTAATTTCGCATCTCATCCACCTAGATATGTTACGCGAATCATCGTTGCATTCGCTATCTCATATCCACGCCGTGCTCATCTCACTCTCGTCACTTGTCAAATCCCGAAATCGTCCTCGCGATAACTCTCCCTCGCCAAGAATCATCGCAGAGTTTCTGAAAGAGAAGAGAGGCGATGTAGAATTTTTGATCGAGCAATTGGAAGAGGGTCTGCGGGAGAAAATTAGAGCCGAGAGTGTTTTGATGAAGGAAGGGAGGATGTTGGTACAGTGTAGACAAGTTAGTTTGATTTGGTGGGTTATCTGTGCGTGGGTGCCTGTCAGTCTGTTGATTGTAAGTTTTTTTTTTTTGAATATTTCCTTGTGGTAGGTTGAAATTTGTAGACTAATTGAGACAGGGTATCATGTCGATGAATATCACAGCACCGAATGCTATCTTTCGTCCGAGTTCGACACCATCTTCCGTAGCTCCAATTATCGCTACAGCAGCCTCGAGCCCATCGACCGCTGCCAGTACACGACTTGGACAACGACAGGTCACAGTAACCTCGTTCTCAACTCCCTCCGCTCCAACATCTATTCCAACCGCCATACCAACTTTCGACCCAACTTCAACACTCCTTTCCAACCTCTCACATTCATCATCAAATCTCAACAATGACCTAGGCCCTCAGAGCTACATCTTCCCCTTCCCACTCTTCCTCGTTCTCTTCTTAGCTTTACCGATTTTAGCAATATTTTCGAATTCAACCCTCCTACCCAGCCTCCGAATGATCCTACGAG
This sequence comes from Chaetoscypha palmicola, assembly GCA_003988945.1. Lineage (NCBI taxonomy): Eukaryota > Fungi > Ascomycota > Leotiomycetes > Helotiales > Helotiaceae > Chaetoscypha > Chaetoscypha palmicola. The sequence goes on along the minus strand of QYAH01000295.1, from coordinate 30,622 downwards.
GCACGAAATCAATCACAAAGTCATCGACATTCATCCCCCTTTCATTCGCCGTCTATTACCTCGGGATCTACTGGATCCTCCCCGTCACCACCTCTGCCCTGCCCACCCCCCGCCTCCGAATATCATCCCTCACACACGCAGGCGAAAACCCCATCTCCACACCCTCCTTCCTATTTTCCGCCTTCATCGCCTCCCTAATATGTCTCACCAACCTCTCCTCATCAATACACCGATACCAGCCCCTGAAAGTTCTCGTGTGGTTGATCTTTGGCGTTCTGGTCATCGTTTCTTACGCGGTGGATTTCTTTTCGTCGTGGGAGAAGGGAGTCAGCAATAATGTGGCAACGGGATTGAGTTTAAGTGGCGTGGTGCCTATGTTGTATTTGTTGGGCGTCTGGGCGGTTCCGAGGCTGGGTGTTTTGGTTGCTGGGTGTGGAAGAAGGCGGAAAGGTGGAGCGAGTATTGTAAGGCGGAGGGGGGTTGATGAGATTGAGATTCCTACGCTTGCTACGCCGAGGAATGGGATTTTGAAAAGGAATAACGTGTAAGGGACATTTTTTGCCGTTTTCTTGGGCGGAGGATCGGCGTTTTCAACTTGGCTTTAAGATACGGTCTTGTTTATTTTCAGCAAGCGGCGCGAGTAGGAGAAGGTGTATTTTTATGTGACAGGCAAGGAGCCATATGTTTATGATACCACAGCGCTATGTCTTATGATTACTTAAGTATGCAAGAAATACATGATACCCCTGTAAACAATCGTTTGTATAAAACATTCATCATGTATTCTTTGCAGAACGTATTGGTTCGAAGGGCTTCGTTACGCAAGCCCTACTAACCATCAAGCCGTGGGGCTAAACGACTGTGAGAATTCGGTGACGGGTACCGACGACTTTTGGAGTCTCTGAAGTCGATACGCAGATTCTACTTGTCGAAAGACCTTAGCACAGCATGATACACGAATGCAGGTCTTAACCTAACTAGTAGCTTCACGTATCAGCGCTTCAACGCCTATATTAACATTCCCCTACGACCAGACATCTACGAGCTGGACTATCGAATAACGCACGGCTACCAGTTGGAAATTTTAGTACAAGACCGGGTTGATCCAATATTTTAATCTCAGCCGGGTCTTTCGACCGTCCTATCTTTGCAGGAACACTAAACTTCGTGGAGGATCCCGAGACGTCGACATGTGGATTCGTCTTCGTCATGAAGATCGGCAAGTAGATTAAAGCCCGAGACATTAGGAGTTTTTATCGATTGTATCAGAAGTGCGATAGTAGTCGAGGAAATCGGCATACAGGTGCGTATATTGCTGGAATTGATAATGCTGTTCTTAATGCCAACGGGCCTTTGATCGTGGAGGCACGCTCTGATACGCGATACGGTCTTCAATTTGTCGTTCTGTAATTGTGGAATGACACATTCAAGTCGAATGATCATCAACTCATATCTTTCTGGTCTTTGAAGGCCTCATATCGGTGGTTCCTCCATGGGATTGCCGTTCGCGCAACATCCATGAGAATCTCGAGACTTTCGTCACTTGACGTTAAATACCGTTAGGGTGCAGGATCTCATCTCTCACAAATACTGGCCAGCACGGACACTCTACATTTTACACAACGATAGCGCACACAGGTTAGACATCGAATGCATCATTTTGAAATTTTGGCGGAGGAGATTTGATCACAGTCCAAGTGGCGAATATTTGAATGGACATATTACGTTACCAGCTGTAGGTATTGACTGAGAACTTGGCTTACCAAGACGCTGGGTTTTTGCCATTGTCTTGTGGTATTTCAAGCCAAGAATGATCAGTATTCCGACGCCAGATTTCCTGTTTAGTAGAAGCTAAGAATGTGACAATGACTGAAAGATAAGAAGTGCTGGCTTGGGGTCTAATGAGTAGAATTTTCCCTAATCGCTAATTTGGGCTGAATCCAATGGTCAAGATTATTTTTTTTTTTTTTTTTTTTTTTTTTTTTTTTTTTTTTGAAGATAACACTACGAACCTGCTTGAAATGTAGATTAGTTCTCAATGTCCAATTGTATCACTTCTGAATGTCTCAATCACTAGTAGAGCTTTTGACGACCAGAAACATGTTTCCAATCTTGTCTGAAATTCCCTCTCACATTATGGCATATACATGAAGATCGTAACGGACTATCCAACAACACCACGAACGAACGTCAAGACACGGAGATAATTCGGTACGCAGGACTTAACGTGGACGTCGTTCGACATCTCGCCCAGCAACCCAACCCAAATTCCCCGCATCAAAACAGGAAATTCTTGCCCGGTCAAACCCATGCAACCAAGGCAGGAAGAAAATAAAGCCGGATATAAAATCAGATTGGGAAGGGGAATAATTCTAGCCGGCCAAGTACGTATGTACTTAAGTACCTTTTGCGTCTACCCGGTGGGTCTCGCTTAACCTAAGACCCCAAGACATCGCCGAACGATCCGGGGTACGTATTCCCCACCGGCACGATTATCCATAACCCCATAAATCCGACGATCCGGGGAAAGAGGAAAAATCCCAGATCTGGTGCAGTGACTCCAGGTCATATGTGAGATGGAAGTTTAATGGATGATCAGCTGGATATATCAAACTCACATCAACGCAACGGCTTACTGCGAGACATCTACGGTATTTGATCGCGAGCCGGTTTCTTGAATTGGGGAGGGGTGGGGTGGGTTGCAATAATGTCACTCGCTGGCGGGAACCTTATTTCCGAAGTTGGATCTGATTCGACCTCAAGTCTCGAACACATGTACTCGTACATTGTACGAGGGATGTAACGAAGCGTAACCACATGGTTTCTTTTGGAAAATCCTTTGGTGCTGTATAAGATTGCTGGGCGCGACACGAGATAGGATAAATAAGAAACGTGTAAACGTCGTGATTCTTTGTGGGAAAGAGAGACTTGTGTCTATTTGTGGTCAACTAAATTCATGTCTCATCGACTCATGGCTCGTAGCTCATGCTTGCTCGTGGTGGTGGTCCACGTGTATATCATGTATTGTAGTAAATGCAATCTCCCAGGAAATATGCCAGATCATCTTGTCTGATGTGCTCTCATACCGTTGCTTCCAAATCTTGTAAACACGCGAACTCCATTATGAATTTTAGCTTCTTCCACGATGTTTCATCGATTCATGCTTTTTACACAACGGCATCAGTATTGCGTTGGCGGTTAGGTCTGATCAGTCGCTTTAATCCCAGCCATGGAGTGTTGATTGGTGAAGTACCCGTGAAGATGAACACATCGTAAAGCCAGCCACCGAACAAGCACCCGAAGAACGGCGCAACCATGGGAATCCAGAAGTAATAGCCGCCCGCAGAGAAAACTTCAGTTCCGTAACCTAGAGCGTACGACATAAGACGAGGGCCGAAATCACGCGCCAGGTTGATGGCATATCCAGTTTCCCAACCAAAGCAAGCACCGATACCAAAAAAGACGAAGAACATGCCGAGTGGAGCGAGATTACCGGCACCAAGGTTGCCGTTGTCTTGAAGGGAGTAGATACAGAACATCAGGATCGCGGAAGCGATGAATTCCGAGAAGAACATGCCAGTGCGGGTCATGAATGGAGCGGGGTATGTACAGAATATTCCAGCCGACGAGTTCTCCTGACCAACTGTACGGATACCATAGCCCTCGAAATTATCAATTGCGGACTTATAATTTGCATACACGACCCCGGAAGCACAGAAAGCACCGAGGACTTGAGCGACCGTGTAGATGGGGAATTTTCTCCAGGGGAATTGGCGATAAACACTGAGCATTGTTTAGGTTATTCTGAGGCTTCAGCGTGTTGAAATGACTTACCAGTTAGCAAATGTGACAGCTGGGTTCATGTGTGCTCCCGACACACCAGAGGTATAGACGCCTAACATGATACCAATACCCCAGCCCCAAGAGATAGATTGATAATTTCCCTTCTCGCCTCGTGATAGCACAACTTGAGCAACGACACTGTGCGTTCGTTAGAGTATGTTCATAGCCACTGTGTACTGGCGAGAGGAGCAATATTGCACCATAATACTTACCCATCACCGAAAAGTATGAGGATGAAGACACCAAAGAACTCAGAGAATGGCTCTCGCATCATGTGTCGAATTCTACACCATGCGAGCTGAGGTTCTGCTTGAGGAACATCTTCTTGGGGGATTTTATGATCAATGCCGGGCCCATGTTCAGCGTATCCTTGGTGTTGTGCCTCGTTGTCACCCTTCAGGTTCTCATCATGAGAAATAGTAGGCGAATCATGAGAGACAGTAGGCGAAGGATAATCGGAAATGTACTTGGAGTCCCCCATTTCGGAGCCTGATAATCGAGAGTCTCTAGATCTTGGAGGGGAGAAGACCGAGTTTAAGGGTATGGTGGCTGGTGGAGGGTGCTACCGTTGTACTGAGTACAGAAAGGGAAGTTGTGTTTTTATCTATTTTCCCACAGTGCATCAAAGGAAGGCTACATACAGGCATGCACCTTACCTCAGTGTATTAAATGAGTTGAGTTGAGTTGAGTAGTGGGTGCTACTCAACTCAACTCAAGGTAATTTATCTACTACTCAACTCAACTCAACTCAACTTATTAAGTAGATTGAGTTGAGTTGAGTAGTTTAAGTAGCGCCATATACGTCATTTTAAGCTAATCAGATTACTCGGATCGAGATAAGCGAGATAGGCTCGCTTAGTAATAGAGGTTTTCGCTTAGTAATAGAGGCTCTCCCTTAGTAAATATATACTTAATTACTAATATAATATACTATTTATAGTACTACTTAAACTACTCAAACTACTCAACCTAATTTATTTTTACTACTCAACTCAACTCAACTCAACTCATTGAGTAGTTTGAGTTGAGTTGAGTAGTTTGAGTAGTTTGTGAATACACTGCCTTACCCGACGGCCCTACCACCTGCCCGCAATCTGACTAACATCTTGGCGCTGGAAATTGTTGCACTTGCCCCGTGTTGAGAAGTTCGCGTATGGAAAGGCTCGCCGGGGGCTGAGTAGTCTGGACCTTGGTTTCTGTCTCGCAGGCTCGGACAGTAGGGGAAAATGACATTACAATTCCAACGTTTTGGTGAACGGAAAGAAAGCCGCAGTAAGACCTAGCATCGAAACCTTGAGGCATGGATAGCCGTGGCTAGATACCCTTTTCCCCCATAAATCAAAAGTTTGGTGGACGGACTCGGGGTCAGGCCTACGATCTAAGAAGCTGATTGGGAGGTGACAGACAATGTGTAAAGCAGCATCAGATTCTATGAGATTGATTGGAGAGGTTGGGTGAACAGAAAGCTATAATAAGAGCGTTACTTTTCCGCTTCCAGAGGCGATTGACATGGTGGTAGTCCGGGTCGTTGAAAGGTACACTTGTACTATCTCAACCTAGATACATAGATGTATCCGCTCATGCTCTCGTTTTCGTAGCAATGGGACTTACACATCATAGCATCTTACCCCGTAAATGAATCTACAGCGGCTCGGTTCTATGGTCTAGACGAGAGAAATCATGTAGAAAGCGGTTCCACTAAATATGTTATGGAATGCTAGATGAAGCATATCTGAATTTCGTCCGTTAAATTCGCCAGGCCGCATCTCGAAAAGCTTTGCATCGCATCTACGTACTTTTGGCAAATACATTTACCCCCGACCTGCCACTGCTTTTGCACAAGTCTACGGCAGGATATCCTAGACGGGGCGTCCCTCCCGCAGCCATGTCCAAAGCTTCGAGGCTATGGGATAGTCTCCCGCTTTCAAGTCACACTACTACAATCCATGCCTTTCTAGAACACAGGAAGTACGTGAAAAGAAGTTTAGTGACACTGTCAAGAGAAGATCAAGAGAAGAGGGGAGCGAGAGACCTCAAGCCTCCATACAACTTCAGTCTAAAGTATGTCAGGACATTGTTGCTAGCAGAGCCGAAGACGAGCACGATAGATAGCTGGACCCAGGTCTATCGTGTATACAGATCAAAGTGGCGAAATGCTGTCATCCGAGTTGAGGTTGCCCAGAAAGGGGTTCCGACTGATTGTGCAGATGTAACCGCCGGGCAGATGTTCATGCTGTGACCGGTGTCTATTGACCACAACCAAGTGACAGTGATGTATCATTATGCAAGCATAGAATTAACTGAATGCAGATCCTCGCTCAGAGCAGGCCGCAAATAATCAATCATTTCAAGGCCAACTCGGCAAACGTCAGATATCATGTTGGTTCGATCGAGCTCAGTTCCCCGCACTCCAAGATTATTGGAGATCTGGAGTAGCGAGTCCTGCCATCCGCAAATATCCAGGTATACGACACGACGCCTAGGAAAGAGGCGTAGACGGCGCTATGTCCAATGCATCAATATGCGTAACAACTAGACCGGAGACACCGGACGTTAGGCAACAAGAGTTGCAAAGAAGACAATGATAGCAACAAAAGATAAGAAAGCAAGAGCGCCGGGGGAAGCAAAGCAAACAAACTAATATTGCACGAAAAGAGGGAAAAGGAATTCCGCAACCCCTCAGAGCTTGGAAACCGTACTACACCAAGCACGACTTGTGCACTAATGTTGTCTTGATCGTGGTTGTCGTGTATCTATAATCGTCGGTTGAAGAGAGCTTATGTTGAGATGGTGAAACGTCGTTCAGTAGTAAGCGAAAAGCACCCACGTAAGCAGGATGTGGCGTGCCCAGATGTGGCTGAAAAGTAGCTCATTGGTCCATCTGTAGCCGAAGACAACTTTCCCCTCGAACACTACCATCACTGTAATGCGGAGTTGTTAATATCGTATATAGTAATTTACACACTGCCTATTAGGGGTGGGTGTCTGTTTTGGTACACTTGTATCGTGCATATACTTATTTGATTCTCGCAGCACGATGACCCCTCACTCTCATATCTCTTCTCGGCTAGCCACCTGCAGGTAAGTTATAGCAAGGTTTCTCCACTTCCGTAGATCGCGGGAGCCAGCTTTCTAGTATTTGAATCGATTTGGCAGTGGACCCTCAATATCACGAGTACACAATTGGCGGTACATACCTTAGGTTACCGTGGAATGCAACAACTGGAGATGGTGGAGGTACCCAGAAAGGTTGGAGGTCTGAATCTTTCCACACGATAGAAGGATTCAATTCAACCGACCCTGGTAAGTTCGTTACATCTCTATGATTGCCACGAATACTATAAACGTCCGAGTTACTCTTAATAGCTTAGTAATATGCTGGCCTTGAGGTTTGTAGGCATACCGCGGCTTTCCTGCCACAAGCTATTACTTGTGGAACATTCCGCTTACAAATATTCCAAGACTAAGTGTGATATAATACATTTCTATCGCTACTAGAGCCATGGTCAACTAGTATCTGAAAGAGGCGCAGACAAGTCTGACTGTCAACCCTACCAACAGAACTTGTTCACGGGCACGGTATAGACCTCTTATGAACCCTATTAATCAAATGCCACTAGTATCCGCCCAGACTAAATCGAGGAGTGAGCTTCCCCATGTCTAGATGTTTCTCTTCCTTTTCTCTTATAACAGATGCTCCGATTTCTAGTAGCTGCATTAATGGCAAGTCGTCTGTCTTTACTCACTTGGCAATTCAAAGACAAAGTCACAATGGGAGACAACACACCAACCCGTCTTGCGAAGGCAGAACAATTTATCGGCTCCATTGACCAAGGTACTACCTCAACTCGATTCTTGATTTTCAACAAGGACAGAGAGCCTGTCGCTTCCCACTAGATTGAATTCAAACAGATCTACCCCGAGCCTGGGTATGTGCTGTTTTACTACCACTCTAGAGATCTATATGACTGATAGCTTGCAGTTGGCACGAGCACGATCCTACTGAGATCATCGAGTCGATCGAGAAGTGCATCGAGAGTGCTGTACAAGCTTTCAAACAACAAGGACACTCTACCAAATCCATAAAAGCAGTGGGCCTAACGACCCAGCGAGAAACCACGGTCGTTTGGGACAAGAAAACAGGAGAACCGTTATGCAATGCTATTGTATAGACGGATACCAAAAGTTAGTGAGGAAGTTGAAAGCTCGCCTTGGAGCAGACAAGCTCCAAGACCTCTGCGGTCTTCCACTCTCAACATATCCTTCCGTAGGAAAGTTGCTGTGGATGCTTGAGAATGTACGATAGACACCTGGGTTGTGTACAAGCTCAATGGCGGGCCAAAGAAGAATGTTTTCGTTTCAGATTCAACCAACGCGTCCCGAACTGTGTCTTCTTGAGATCCACACCCGCATAACTGTGACCCTCTTCCTTACTTCTACGTCAGAGCTCCGGGTTTGTTGCCAAGATCGAGTGATCCACATGAGTCGTTCCACTCCCCTTCTCCACCCCGCTCCACTTCTCGGCTCGCTTGGGAATCCACAGGGCTCCACTGATCAGAGCCTAGCATCTACATTACTAAGCACCTGCCCACTTAACCTCATACATCTTAGCATTTCGTAGTCTTCCTGTCGGATCGAGCGCAATGTCGAAATTCCTACATCTATATTACTGATTTTACCCCTACATGGTAAATTTGAGGTTGAAATGTGGGATTCGTCGACACCATTGTTGAGGTGTCGTAAATCTCATTGGTTTAAATCGTGACCACAGGTCAACAGGAAGCCTGGCTCGCTTGACCAGTCGTCTAGGCCAGTATCTTTTACCAACAAGGTCCTACGCTTTTCACTCTGCCTGATTCATGTTCACTCTTTTCGTGTACCTACTTCATCTGCAAGAGGCCTTTTCTGTGGGCAGAAAGCACTTCCTTTCAAAAACATAGTCAACTCAGATTATAAGCATATATCAGAAGTAATCTATAATCCTTGAAAGTAGGAGATCAGACACTTACCATTCCACCAGACACAAGCGTTGGAGTGAGCCCGTGACGTCGGGTACTGAGAAACTTATCACACCTAACAAAGGATCTTGAATAGTGTTTTCAGATGGTGTCCGTCCATGTCCAGGAAAGAAGTTTAGTCAAGTTGAATTCGTGGCGACGATGGTGAGTTTGTTTCGGAAACATGGTATCGAAATTGTGCCGAATCCAGGAGAATCTCAGATGGACGCCAGGGAGAGGACTAAGAAAGTAGTCAACGATAACGTTATCGTCTTGTTGCTACAAATGAGGGAGCCTAAGAGTGTCGGGTTGAGATGGGTTCAGGTTTGAGGTAATTTGAAGGTATCTTCCGTCAGGGCGTCGGAGTAGTTCCATCACAGTCTCGCTAAGCGCATCCAAGTAAGGACATTCGACACACTCGTTGTGGATGTGATACCGACTTAGAGGATTCCATCGAGGGAACGATGATAGTGAGAATACTGCTTTGCCCCTATACCAGAGAAGCAGGGCAGCGACGATTTCTTCCCATGAATTAGAATCCTATTACTAAGATGAAATGCAATTTTAGCCGTGCGAACATGACTAGACAGTGAGAGGGTGGTCCAGCTCTTCTTAGAAGGACGATTCGCACACAAATGAGATTGTTCCTCCCCGGGCTTATCATTTTCTTGCATCTTTCATCCGACTCCGAATGCAGCGTATTAGCAAGTGTACGCCGCACACCAAGAATATTTTCAAGAATGCCACCACCGTCCGTGGGATCAGATGTACAGTACACGCGTGAGTATAGATAGACAGGCTCGGTACAGTATCACACTGTAAATACTGACCACACCTGAAGCTCATTGGCGAACAACTTGCTTGTGTGAAGCCCGCTCATCGGATGCAAGCCACCCCGGGACGGGTCGTAAATGCCCAGGGGAATTCGACATCTCTAACAACAACGTGCCAACTGCGAGCGTTTTGTGATAACGTCGCTGATAAAGAAATGGCTTCTTGAAACGTGGATGATTCGCGGGTCGTGCTGCACCTTCAGGGGGTGGTAGCGTGATCGCTTAAAGGGTTTCTCCCAAGGAGGCACCACTTCCTGGCAACCACGCGAACCATCGGACCAAGCGTCAAGCCGTTGGTGTGCGCTCCAAATCAAACTATGGCCAAGGCTCGTGGGAGTCGCTCTCCATGTCTAATCATCCTTCAAAAAGCTGCTGTTTCTGTTGTATGGCGCAGACCAGCAAGCAGTCCATCAATGTTAGCTCTCAAGGACTATCAACAACCGTCGAGTTCAACTGGACAGGTGTGGACTAAAGATAAGGGGGCAGCCCTAGTATATGACACCTCAATAGAGTTCCAGCTCCGCAACGCCGGCGTGTAAGGTTGCATTCCTCCAGCGATTAAGCATGATGGATGAATACAGATCTACCTTTAGCTGTAAGTAGGATCGTGGCTTACGAGGTGCTAGGGCGTATTGAGTGCTGTGCCAGAGACGCACCTTCAATCCTCAGTCAGCACACCTCGTAGCTTTTCAGATTGTCGAGTTTTCGGTTCATGCTCTTAGTAGATATACGAGCTACCCCGATAATCTTTTGCACTCTACACTTACCAAGCTTGGTGCATGCACTGGTCTTACGGTCCAGCATTTTCAGTTGATTGCATCTGGAGCTCGAGCATGCGCTCGTCAAATTCTGACCCCGACACCTAGACAAGTCACTATAGTTTCCGTCCTATCAGTATATCTTCGAAGTCTTTCCCCGCTGAAATGGAAGGAGTGAGCGATTTAGTGCCGCATCTTAACCCGCCTTTGGTGAAAGAATCAGCATTCCTAGTAGGTTACTAGTCCTTCGTCTATCTATTACTTACAGCATATTAGGGAATTGTATGGAGTTGTGCTGGAATATCTTTCGTCTTCGTTGGCGCTCGAATAGCGATTCGATTCAAGGCCTTTGGTCGGCTTTGGATAGATGATCTATTTGTGGGTATCGGATGGTTGTTGATTCTGGTTTCGGCGATCACATGGACTTTTGCATCTGAAAATATGTACCGCCTGCAAAAACTCACTTCTGGAGATCTCAGTCTGCTTGAGGATCCGAAAACACCTTCTGACGCAGAACAATTTTTGCGCTCGTCCGCGGCAATACTTATTCTGTTTTACACGAGTCTAGCGGCAATCAAAATGTCCTTCCTCATGTTCTTTCGAAGACTGTTGCTCGGTGTCCAAAACAAAACACTTCATATTCAATGGTGGATTGTTCTCGGACTCGTGATCTCGACGTGGATAGCAAGCATGTCTAATAACGCTTACGAGTGCTTGACTCGATCATTCCTGGATATCGCAATGACCTGTTCCACAGTACCGAAAATGCGAAAGATGCGTGTTATCTATATTGCAAATTGCGTCATGGATGTTGTGACAGATCTATTCAGTAAGCTAGCGAACAAACGGCAACCGAGGCCTGGTGTGTTAGATGTGGTACTGATTGAGAACAGTTTTAACGATACCTATCGCCATACTATGGAACGTTCGGATTTCGATGAAACATCGACTTGCCCTTATCGGTCTCTTCGGGCTGGTCACCGCGACCATTACTATTGCCATAGTTCGTGTGGCAGTCGTGATGGGGGCGTCGACTTCTGCCAATCAATTTGATACGTCCTGGTTATATACATGGAGCACCGTTGAGCCTGCAGTCGGTAAGAAAAGACAGCAAAATAGGGTCGAACACTGCTGATAGTTGCAAGCTGTCCTCACATCTTGCCTTGTCTCTTTTCGGGCTCTATTCAGCAACCCTCAACTTAGATCGAATCCAACCAGGGCATATGCAAGAACAGAGGATACCCCCACACTCCGAGCTGGCTTGCGGCGGGCTGTGAGAAGTGACCATAATGTTGGAATGCCCATGGCCAGGAGTCCTGGCAGCCGACACGAAATAGATTCTATGAAAAGGTTGGAAACTGTGAGATCAGAGTCCATCGAGCAGATATTCAACCACGAAGAGAGCAAATACTCACACGCATGATCAGGAGCGGCCCCAGCGGCGAGGGAAGCAAGTCGTTCATCATGACACCTGCTTTGCAAGGTAGATTCCTATAATTTGTGGGATCAAGAAAGGATCAAGGATGTTGAGCTGTATAATCACTTGATCCTAAGTTGAATTGCCGTCCCTTGATCTGATGGTGTATTTGTGCAACCCTGATTAGGTGTTCCCTAATTATTTCCTGACTTCAGACTCCGCTACAGACCTGGAGTACCAAAACAAAGAGTAATAGTCCCGATCGTCACTCTTTTTGACATATCCGAAGACGTGATTTCACCATCATTGGGTACACAATCCAACATATGTGTCTAGAACAAATGGTATATCGACTCCAGAGGATCTGCGTGCTCACGAACAAAACGTAAAAACGGTCATGAAGGGAAAAGCCAGCCAGGGTCGAAGTATTCTGGTACACCCGCCGTCCTAGTTCCTTGAGTATTAGTTAGCTATTCAGACCATGTAGCTGGAGCAATCACCAGCAAACGTTTGGTTCTTGTTGTTGTGGAAGCGTATTGAACGCTTGCGAACCTCGGTAAAGAATAGTGTGACTTCGCACGACAATTCGCGTTAGACTCTTCTTCGGATATCGGCCACACAACTAATAGTGTCATGAAGCTAGACGACTGATGTTGATAATCGAACAGTAAAGGAGGAAATGAACATCGAGGGGATTCAACAGATGAAAATAGTCGCGTCGTAGAGATCGGCTCGGGCCGTGAAGAGGGTCTTCCCTCAAGGTTCAGGGTTCAAACGATTAGTGGATACTTTGCAACCTCATTATTTTCTCCCTCAATCCTCGATCAATCTGTCGTGTACTTAATTAACTAAGTACACCTGGGTACTATGCGACTTTGAGGTATCTGACTGCTAGCTTATCTCCATTCACAAGTCTCACCATATGATCATGAGATATATATCGCATTGCTATTGCAACACACACAATCGATACTTTTATCTTGCGGTTTTCTTTGCCCGTCGAGCCAGAGCAAGGCTCGCGATCGTCATCCGTCACACAGTTTTCCTCCACGGGTACTGTCCATGTTTTTCCACTGGTCTATTGTTGGAAATGGCTGGCTGCGAGGGTTTGTCCAAGAAAGTCTGCTCTGTATTGACGCTGCCAAACCATGTTTCGTTATTTGCGGACACGTCGAGATTCGGCTCGAAAATCTTTCCATTTTGTGAATCCTTAGCCGTCACTCGAGCCAATATAACCATCACTTTTTATCGTGCAACAAGAAACGGACCCTCAATTGTTTGTGCCTCGGCTTCTCGATATCGATTTTCTACATCTAGTTGGGTCCTGTTTATCCATATCACTCGGTGACGTTGGAGTCAGCATTACAACACGGTGCGATTTGAGTGGCGCTGCTTTATCATGAAATTGAAGTGCTACCTCGAAAGTGAGATCTCAAAAACAAAGACCGTGCATCCAATGTGTTCTCATCGCGGATTGCCGTACCGGTAGTGTTGACCATGTACCGAGCATCGCTTCCTCTTACGTCTAATCTTGACCATCTCGAAAGTCACGTCAAGTTCAAAATGTCTGACGACGTCTCGGTCATGGAGAATAAACAGCACGTAGAGACCTCTACCTCTACTTCTTCCATCGAGGCAGGCAATGGTCCGACAACAACTTCATCTGCTGAAGCTATCATGCCTTCGCTGCCTCAGATGCCCAAATGGCGTCTCATCAGCTTGACAGCATGGTGAGTATGCAATCCAAAATCCTCATCTTCGAAAGCTAAAATGTGATTCAGCTTGTCGATCGGATTGCTTCTCTCACTTCTGGACACGACAATCGTCGCGACTGCACTGTATACGATTGGTGCAGATCTTGAATCTTTAGATACCGTCACTTGGGTGGCTCTGGCATATACACTCAGCTACCTTGGCTGTACCGTCATCTTTGCGAGAGTCGCGGATATAATTGGCAGAAGAAACGCCTACACGCTGGCTTTCCTCATCTTCTTGGCCTTTTCGATCGGCTGTGGATTCGCTCAAACTCTTCCGCAGTTGATCGCATGTCGAGCAGTACAAGGAATTGGCGGTGCAGGTTTGTATTCGCTCAGCCTTGTAATTCTACCAGAGATCGCACCTCGACATAAGAAGGTGGGACAGATGATATCTGCACTATCTGGATTGGTCGTGGCTATGTCTGGAGTGCTAGGCCCAGTGTTAGGTGGGATCATCACTAGATATACGACTTGGCGGTGGATTTTTTGGATCAAGTATAACCTCACTTTTCGATACAGTTGTGGAAATTTCACTGACTTCACAGTGCTCCTATCTCAATCATACCCATGATAGTGTTCGTGATTGCGTGGCCCAAACCACACCAATACCGCCATCACGTGTTTCGCCCGTGGAAGCAGTTCGATATCGTAGGAAGCATTCTCGTAATCGCGGCCTCGATATTGATCGTCTTCCCTTTCGAAGAAGCTGGATTAAACGCCGGTTCATGGAGTCGGCCGATTTTCATAGCGCCTCTCGTTATCGGCAGCCTGTGTTGGCTCGTCCTCTTGGGCTGGGAAACTTTAGTATCTCGAAGATGGGAGAATTCGATAGTCACTATGTTTCCCCTTCGGCTTATCAAACACAGAGTATACATGTCCTACGTGTTCTCCACACTACTCGCGGGTTATACGTACTTCACATTGCTCTTTTCTCTTCCACTTCGAATACAAGTCGTACATGCGAAGACACCGCTCGTGGCTGGTCTGGCTCTTCTTCCACTCCTCGGAACCCTGTCACTGGGTGCAGTTATAGCAGGTGTCATCAATGGCGCACACGACCACAAATGCGTTACATTGATCGCAGGAGCTATTTTCATGACGATCGGCGCAGCGACACTATCCACTCTCGATAACACAACTGATATTCAAGCTGCGACGTATGGTTTCCAGCTCTTCATTGGCTTAGGCTTTGGTCTCCTTATCACCACAGTAGGATTGGGACTCCCCATCGAATGTGAGCTTCAAGATTATAGTTTGTCCTCCCTTCAAAAAGAAAATCTGTACATGACACTAACAGTCTGCAGCTGTTGCAAATGGCATAGTAGCACAATTCCGTTATCTAGGCGGCTCAATCGGCATCGCAGCCTCAACATCAATCCTCGCTGCTGCGCAACGCCATTCTCTATCCGGCCTCCACATCTCCCCCTACCAACTTGCCACTCTTCGCGATTCTGCTGCATCGTTAACAGCTGGACAACTTCATGCTGTACGACAGGCGTATTCGGACTCTTTTAGCACGTCTATGAAGGTTTGTGCTGGGGTATCGGGCGCTTGTGTTATAGTGTCTGGATTTGCGTGGAGGAAGGAGAAGATTGATGTGGAGGAGAGGTTGAAGGAGAGGTATGCTGTGGAGATGGAGAGGAGGGCTGAGGAGGAGGAGAAAGTGAGGAAGAAGATACCTAATGAGGAAATAAAGGCTATCACCTCCAGCGCTGGTTATCCGGGAAAGGAGGATGCTGGAATAGTTTGACGCAATACCGCTGGATTGCTCATGATGGATCCTGGTGAACAGTCTTATGTCTACTGACTGTTGGTCTTAATGTCATATGGGATAGTGAGCTATCGGGCGACTTCGTTTGGGATCATTACGAAGCGAATCTGGAAGCAACCTGTCAGGTCATCCCACAGTTGGCTTCTAGACTATTTTCGCGTTTCGCGTTATCCAATTCGCGAAAAGGATATTTGTGGACCAACCTCATATTTTAGGCAAATAGGCCTTGGGGTTCAAACACGTCGTGTTGTTGTTTGACTGTATATATTCTGGTAGATAACAAGAGCTGGTTGGTAGACATCGAATAAAGGGTGTTGGTCTGACCACAGGAGTTAGTAGTCTGACACCGTTTTATGCCAACATCTGGAAAGAGTCCTGCGTGCAATGCAGAAATATCCATACATTTTCCTGCGTTAGTCAATTCACTTCCCACTCTCTTCTTATATTTAAACAAGGACTTGCTGAGATGATCCTATACCCTCTTCCAAGAAATCCACGCGGCTTTAACACGAAATCTTGTGTACCTGCATTTTTTGCCTTTGTTTTTGGACTCCGAATAGGATATCAAATACTGCGGGCAGGAGTAGTCACTTGGTATGACAGTAAGTTCCTTCTTTTCGAAGGCCTATCACGAAATAGTTAATGAACAGTGTGTTTCTGCTTGATCGCTATGGTAACATAAAATCTTGCACCATGAAAGGAATGCGGGCGCTCATCTTGTTGTAGATTTGAATGATCTTGTCTATGCGGAGGATTGCGTATATTGTTTTGTAATTGTATTTGAGCTTGCTTGTGCAGGAGACAATTGTGCATCGGCTTTTGGATCTCGGCGGACGTACTTTTTCGAGAACTTGGGAGATTGATAGGTGGATGGGAAAAGGTGCATTCTACTATATAAATGAGATCCTCTGACTACACAGGCATCTCGCAGCTGTACCCGGGTTTGAGAGCCAATGCATGGATCCGATTCCGTGTGGTGACCTTTGTACGAGTACGGAGTATGTTTGTTATGGTGGCATTGTGTATGTTCGGGAGGTACTAATGCCAGGATTATGACACTGACACGACTATGAATTATCAGAAAAATCTTCAACGATTTGTATGATGATCAACGAGCCTTGAGAAGAAGTTGATGCCGTAAATATATGAAGAAAGGAAAGTATGAACATCGTAATTGAAGTTAGGCTCAAGAGATGTTGTCGTGTTTGCGCTAAGTAGGGACCCACTTTCGCAACTCGGGCATCTTGGCAAGATTACGGCAAGAGTGGGACAGTCAACCAACTTCACATCACCATTTCTTCGACAGGAAAGGTAATTGATTAGGAGAGACCTGATCTCAACAACTCCAACCCGTGTTGGTAAACATGTAGGGTAGAGCTCTGATCATGGCGCGATTGCAGCTGCTTCCTCGGCGTCTTTGACTATGCTTCAGGTACGTCAACCTCGATCTCGTTGCTCGAAAACTCCCCCGACCTGCCACTATCCATACTAAGCATCGTAGGCTCACGCGACTCGCCGTCGTGAATCCACACCATCATCCAATGTCCCTCGGTTTTGACTCGGTATCGATCTCCCCTCACCAGTGCTACCTCCGGCTCCCCTGCGACGACGTCTTTCTCGATTTTCCCGTTTGCTGGTATCTCGAATATTGCGTCGTCATCTGGGAGGAACGAACCGGAGTCTGGAAGCTTCCTGTTGATTTTCAAGTCTAGACAAGGCGCTGGGCTGTTGGTCTTTAACGAGATGAATTGGAACCTGCCCGTAACGACGGCACGATTATCGAGCGGTGATGACCAGCTGAGGACCGATACGGGGTGTGGAGAGTGGTTGGTGATGGTGACGCGGAACACAGCCGTGCCCAAGTCGGAAGCTGGAGTAGGAGGTATTGAGAGCTCGACCTCGATCGGGATGGAAGACTTGTCGGCCTGTCCTGTCGTTTTGCCAAGTGGTGGCATTATCGAATCTCGAAAGTGGATGACTACAAAGACGAGGACGAGTGCTCCGGTCGTCACACTGACAGCGCGGAAGAACATTGGTTTCGCCGGTCTGGAAAACGAAAAGAAGCGCGAGGACTGATGATAAGAGCTTAATGGTGGAAGATGAATGTGCCGCAAGTGCAATGCTCAACCGGACTGCTGCTCGAAGTCTGGCGGATTTGTAAAAGGTGTCTTTGATACTATTTCCCGGTGCCTACGTTTGTCAAATTTTCTTTGGAAGTGGATCGGAATTCGAAGGGCAGCACAAGTGTGCGGTTAGTGACGGTGTCAACATCCCAGTGGAAGCACGAAGACTTGACAAGAATTACGATAAATGTATTGACCAATCCCTCTTTCCCATGTTATTTGTCGATTTTATTGGAAATCCGTTTTCACGAGGCGAGTCTCGCCTACATATCATCGCCTTATACCATATCGAGGAGGTGATGGGGATGGCGCAACCGCCATTACATCTAGTCTATTGCTTCTAGAAGCTCTATACCGCGGCTCTAACGCCGGCCCTTATGTTCCGAGCACATCATCAGGTACAGACTGCAAGTAGTGGTGGCCATGGAGATATCTGGGGTTTTAATGCGAGGCTTTTGGCCAGTCACAGCATCGTCGGTTTGACTTGCTGGTGCTTCGCGGCATTCACTGACTGGACAAGAGACCAACTGCCACTACGTCCCTTTCAGCCAAGACTTCAGATCCATCGCCAAGACGGAGGCGGTTTCTGCAAGGAGCAGTTGAATATGTTAAGCACCAAGTTGATTGATCAGAAGAATTGGTTTACTGCGCGATAAGCATGAATTTCTGTATAGAGTATTCTTTTGTCGATCTCTTTTGATGAGCAGTCTTCAGCCAGCTCTCGGCTGTATGAGGCGCTGTGTTGGAGGTTCGGTTGCAATTGTATCGTACATGGAGATTTTCTGCACATCACAATCGAGTTCTGAGGGTCGGGAGTGGCCGTGGAAGAATGACGATACGCGAAAGATTAGGTGCCGCACGCCAAGACGTGCCGTCGAAAGAGCCGGTTATATACCTGCCTCTTTCGTTCTACTCCGTATATATAATCTTGGCGGCGTCTTAACAACCTATCACATTTGCACCAACATGCTCCCCGCGCTGCTATGAAACAGGTTCGTGGTGGGGATCTTAAATGATTCCACGACAATTCGTTGACAGATGTATATGGGCTTCCTTCGACCCTCCACTGGGGAACGAAGTGTTCACGTGCAAACCCTCTCCTATATCACCTCGCGTAATGTTCTTCTACTTGAGGGACATTTAGCCTTGATATGCCAGCAAAGCTTTGTGTATGGTCTGCTTCCCCGTTTGCTTCTCTGATAACAATCTTCCACCAGCAGTTAGTAATGGCTTTTTGTCTCCAGGCTTTCCATCCGAATAGTCAAGCATCTGAGCATCTGAGAATTATGAGGCATTGATTCCAAACTCTGTACAACTCCACATGCCCAAAAAGGAACTCGAATTGTGTGCGAAGAATTTATATTGAGGGGCCGTCTGGCAAATCCCTGTTAGCACTATAATTTTTTGGCAGTCTCCAGCTATTGTTCCGGCGCTTGCCATCTATTCGAATGCTCGGCCTTGCATATTAACCTTCGGGCAAACCTTCTTGCGAGTACATCCTGAGCACAACAGGTGATGTTGTTTGCATAATCTGGCATAGCTTACCTTGTCTTCTAATCCACCTTCCATTTCTAATCTTGGTACAGTTCCTTGGGCGTCAACGCTTTGGTGAATGTGCCGACTCGACGGCACACGCATGTTGCGATGTGTTGCGACAGCAATCAAGTATGGGAGCTATTAGATAGCAGACGTGATATAAATACAGTCAATTCCTCCATGGAGGGAATTGATCATCAACATCTTCCCCGGCAATTCCAGTTACTCTTCGGTTAATCAATTCTCTCGGCAAACTTATCGCATCTCTGTCCTTGTCAACATGCGTTTCACACTGTCCCTCGTCGCTGCTAGCGCTTTCGCGCTCGCCAATGCCGGTGTCATCAAACGTGAAGCTGGCTTGGAGGTCACACTTTCGGCTGCTGACGCATCTGGAGCCGTTGTCGCTACTGTGACCAACGTCGGTGCTGTTGACATGAATTTGTTGACTCTCGGCACATTCCTGGACTCTGCACCTGTCGAAAAGTTGGCGGTTATTGACTCAACTAGTAAGTGTTGTACTTCATCTCACTTTAGTCTCAGCCAAAGAGTTCGACCATGGTTTTATGAACGGTCTTTGAACACTGAGCGTCAACTTCCTTAATTGGCTATTGGAATGGAGTATCTGGCTTGAAATGACCGTCCTCTTCCACGAGACACTTTCAAATTTCTAGCGAGAAAGCTGCGTCGACTAATTCTGAGGTAGACAGCGCCGTTGAATTCAAGGGCGTCTTGCGAACCGTTCAATACTCTGCCCTTGTTGAGAGTAACTTCAAGCTTCTTGCAGCCGGTGCCTCCTTCACGACTACGGTTGACACCGCCTCCGTCCACGAATTGTCCACTGGAACATACAATGTGTTCGCCGAGGGTGCTATGCCCTACGCTATTGGGCAGTCAATGGATCTCTCCGCGGGCTCTGCTATCGCGTTCAAGTCCAACACTCTCCCAATCCTCGTCGATGGAGCAGCTGCTGCTGTTGTCCCCAAGTCCATTCCAGCCATGTCACTCACCGACCGCACTGTCCTTCAATCCGGCTGCTCCAGCTCCCAGAGATCTGCCACCACATTGGCCCTCTCTCGATGTGTAACTCTTTCGCGTGCTGCATCCACCGCCGCATCTTCCGGCTCTTCATCCAAGTTCAGCGAGTACTTCAAGACCACCTCTAGCTCGACTCGTTCACAAGTCGCTTCCCGCTTCAACGCTTACGCATCTCAATGCGGCTCCACAACCTCCGGGTCGACCCGCTACTACTGCACTGACGTGTACGGATATTGCGCATCAAATGTTCTTGCCTACACCATTCCTTCCCTGAACGTGATCGTCAACTGCCCTCTCTACTACAGCGCCCTCACTTCGTTGACCTCAACTTGCCACGGCCAAGACCAGACTACCACGACCCTTCACGAAATGACCCACGCTCCGGGTTCTTACAGCCCTTCGACCGCTGATAATGCATATGGTTACACTGCTTCCAGAGCTCTTTCAGCTTCCAGAGCTTTGTTGAACGCTGATACCTATGCTCTGTTTGCTAATGGTGAGTTGGATTTCCAGTCTACCTGGGACCCTTCATTCGTGAATACCCTTTTGACACAAATGCTGACCTTTTCTAGCTATCTACGTCGGATGCTAAATCTGTCGTGGATGCAAATATCGCCGAGGGTCGATCATGTCAAGAGAGCAGCCACTCATTGTTTTCCTGTGCTCTGGCATGAAGCGACGGAATTGAGACCAAGAAAAAAAGTTGAAAGGAAGAATGGCATACATTAGTGGTCGTACATAGGAGCAATGCATGATTACTACGGTAGAATTGAACTTTCATTCTACAATTCTATGCTGTTCAAATTTTTGGTGTGAGATCAAGTGTCAATACGGAAGTATGAGTGATGAATAATACCCCATGCAGCCTCAATATTACGCATGAAATGGGTCCGGAATTTCCATCTTCCCCGGAGCTACCCCTGTCCACGTAAACGAGGTAATGTCCACTTCACACCGCACCTCAATCTTGACATTGCACCTATGCCTTTCAACGTCTTCTACATCGTCGCACAGCATATTTATTTCGTAGTCCTACTCGAATCGATCGACACCTAATCAATTGAACCACTTACGCAGCTTTCCCAGACGAGCGCCAATTCGTTGGGGAACATCAGTGCATATCTGTCATATGTCACCCACGGGAGAGCCGCTCCTGCCTTCACCAATACCAGCGTAAGGAAGGGACGATCTCAAGATCTCAACCGCTTTGTCAATCCCGATGCATCCTCGCGCCTTATCTCTTCCACACTCAATATATTTCGCGGGCAACCTCATTCTTTTGGTCGATCTTTATTCTTATGCCACGAGCACGAGGACAACAATACACGGCGATTCCGAATATGGATAACGACATTGCAGATCACAGTCCCGATAATGGACCCCTCTATCCAGGCGATACAGACTCGCCCACTCCCAAGTCGAAGGCTGTTGGTGGGGGTTTGGGAGATGGGGTTAGTCAATTGACTGTTGTGGCTGATGTTGCTGCTATTCCTAAGGGGACGGTCGACCCGGTGTATGAAGCAAAAGCGAGAGTTCTTAATAATGCGGTATGGTGTCTTGAATTGTGACCAGCGTCACATGATATACTGATTCTACCCAGATTCAAGAGATTGGCATGGGACGGTATCAGTGGCAACTTTTTGTCGTTGTGGGTTTTGGATGGGCAAATGATAACTTATGGCCAATTGTTACTTCGCTCATTTGTGAGTATGAACTTATCACACAGATCGACTATTGTTGCCTAATTTCTCCTTATCTAGTTCCTGCAATCACTCTTGAGTTTGCGCCCTCCAAGCCACCACTTCTCTCACTGGCCCAGAATATTGGACTGCTAGCAGGTGCCATGTTCTGGGGCTTTGGATGTGACATCTTCGGTCGTCGCTTGGCATTTAATCTTACTCTAGGGATCACGGCTATCTTTGGACTGGTCGCAGCTGCGTCGCCCAATTTTGCGGTTCTCGGTTTGTTTGCCGCGCTGTGGAGCTTCGGGGTTGGTGGCAATCTACCAGTCGACTCTGCCGTGTTCTTGGAATTTTTACCGGGGTCTCACCAGTATCTCCTCACAGTGTTGAGTATCTACTGGGCTGTAGCGCAAGTAATTGCAAATCTCATTGCATGGCCGTTGCTCGGCAATTTTAGTTGTCAACAAGATGCTAAAACGTGTGGAAGGGCCTCGAATATGGGTTGGAGGTTCTTCGTGATCACGATGGGCGGAATTTCCATGATTGAGTTCATCATAAGATTCATGTTCTTCACTATCCATGAGTCACCCAAGTATTTGATGGGGAAGGGGAGGGATGAAGATGCTGTGAGAGTCGTCCATGATGTGGCAAGACGGAATGGGAAGACCTCGAGTCGTAAGTGAGATTCCAAGCCTTTCTCTTCTCTTATTGACTTGAGGCAGTGACTATTGACGACCTTCATGCATGTGAGTCTCTCGGTAGTGGGCCCCAAGCTGCCAATTCCTCAGCAGCCTTGAAACGAAAGTTCGAGAAAGTAAATATGGATCACATCAAAGCTCTTTTTGCCTCTCCAAAATTAGCATGGTCGACTTCCTTGATCATGCTTGTCTGGGCATTCATAGGTCTCGGCTATCCACTTTACAACGCTTTCTTGCCTTACATCCAAGCGACCCGCGGCGCCGAGTTTGGAGATGGCTCAACGTATCTCACTTACCGGAACTCTCTCATCATCGCTGTTCTTGGAATTCCTGGTGCTTTGCTTGGCGGAGTCCTCGTTGAGCTTCCGAGATTCGGAAGAAAAGGAACCTTGTCTGTCGCTACAGCACTTACCGGAGTATTCTTATATGCGTCAACTACTGCGATGACATCCAATGAATTACTAGGGTGGAATTGCGCTTTCAGCTTCTTCAGCAATATCATGTATGCGGTTTTGTATGCTTACACACCTGAGGTGTTTGTGACGAAAGATCGGGGAACGGGAAATGCATTGACTGCTACCGCGAACCGAGTTTTCGGGATTATGGCTGTGAGATCCCCATCTGATTACATTCTAATTGTTGCTAACAGTTTATCAGCCGATCATTGCAATGTTTGCAAACCTTCAAACAGCAGCTCCAGTGTATACTTCTGGCGCCTTGTTCATAGCGGCGGGAATGCTGGTTGTTATCCTTCCCTTTGAACCTCAAGGGAAAGCGAGCTTGTAGTATAGGAGAATTCCCATATATTTTGTCTAGTCTGTAGTCTGTAATTTCCAACCCAAAATCCATGAATCACTCCGAGTTGACGCGGCTATTGGCCGTTCACCGAAAATTTAAAAGCTTCACTTCTATATACTACCGTTCAAGAGGAGCCGATCAAATTGTACAAGATCTGGATAAGTTGTCCACTTATGGTAGAAAAGTTGAGGACAGCATGTCGTTGATCTTGTAGTGGGCCCCTAGTCCCGATATGGGGTAGCGTCCTCGGATGCATATTGGGACGTCGCGTTTCGCTTTCTTCACTTCGCCATACTCTACTCGACAATTGTCAAGATCTCTCAAAGCGCGGTCATAATGGGCATGTAATAAGGAATACTATTAAAACTGCTCCGAGATATCACTGCATGTGACCGGCCCCAGGTCCCGAATACGCATCTTTAAAGGCATCCCTTGCGAAAGAATCGTTCGACTGCTTAAACATCGTGTGTCATCCATGGTGGGCCAGAGATTTTCCTCCAGACATGCTCATGCATCTGGCCGATCATCTTGGAGCTCAGTTATACTCGGGCAGAAAAGCGGAAAATAGTGTTCATCTCCAAGCTACGGCTTTTCATCTGCCCTTAGAATATGTCACGACTACAGAGATTCTACCATAAAACATAAAGGAGCCGTCGTCGTGGTTCTAGACTTAGCGCCACGGAAACAATTCCAAGTTGGTTAATCCAGGAGGTGCAAGACGACGAATGCCGAGAGATCCGGGGAAATATTCCTAGTATTGTGTGGTCCGACGTGAAGGACGAAACTCCCTACCGTGTGCGCGCTCGGCTTCGGTAACGGATACGGGCAGCATGTCAAATTCTTCTCTGCTGAAAATGTATACATGTCGTTCGAGGTGGCCAGCGTCGAGACTCGAGTGCCAAAATCCTTCTAGCTTGTGCCGTTGCTGGAGGAAGTAGGCAAGGTCTCGAGATATTCCGATCCCATCGCCAAGACAAAACTTCCATTTCGAACACCTACATAAGCTAGACCCCCAAATCATGCCTACGCTATAATTGTAAGCCAGTTTTGCGTTTGTCTTGACACTTCACTATTTCGATATCTCTTTGCCGTGATTGGTAGTTCCGTTCATCGAGCCAGTCAAAGTCATGTTTCAGCAACACCGCGTCTCAGCACGGTCTCGTGAAACATTGTCAGAGCCGCACGCACTTGGTACTTTAAGCTTAATCCCAAGCAGGAGGCACTGGGAGGTCTGTGTTTTGTTTACAGTATGATCGTTCGGCGATCTAGCAATCAATTCTTTCTCGCTACAGCTTGCCTAGAGTTCGGGCAGTCCTTGTCCCGCGCTGTGTTGCGACACCCAAGCCTCACGTGTGGCTTGGAAATGGGTATGAGAGAAGGTATATGGATGAGTGCTTACCCTCACAATCTTAGGAGTTCTTCTTTCTTCTTTGTCGCCGGTAGATCTTCTATTTTTGTGTTCTCTTCCTGTATACTTGTTTACTATTAATATTTTTTCCACCTGATTATTTTGTGCTAGCAGCAAATTTTCATTATGCAACTCACATATCTCATTCCTCTCGCAGTGGCGAGCAGTGTTCAAGCAATGACACTGATGGAAGTTTTGACTGCTCAAAGTGGAACACTTAGCATGCTGAATTGTATGTATCTATGGCCTCTCTAATAATCAGCCCACTAATCTGAATCTAGCCCTTCTTGCTACCCAGCCGGCCCTCGTTCAGATGCTTGGTACAGCCAAAAACATCACCATTCTCGCACCTTCGAACGATGCATTCACCAAATTCGTCGCCAACCCAGAGAACAAGGCGGTAGCCGCTGATTCCTCCATGCTCATGCAATTACTCGAGTATCACGTAGTCAAGATGAATCTCCCTGCCTCCGCCTTTACTACAACTATGCAATTCATTCCTACCATGCTTGGTGCAACAGGCAACTCAACTACCATGTCGGGGATGAGCGGCATGGCCGGTATGTCGGGTATGGCAGGAATGAGCATGAAGAAGAGACAGGCAATGATGATGAATATGACTATGGGGACCAATGTCTCTGGTGGCCAAGTCATCGGAGGTATCATGAGCGGAAATAAAGTCGAAATCATGAGTGGTTTGAAGGAAATCAGCACTGTTCAGACAGCGGATCTCATGTTCGATGGAGGTGTAATCCACGTCATCGATACAGTACTCACCGTACCCAAGACTCCATCCGTCTCCGCTGTAGACTCCCAGCTCACTGCCCTCGCTGGTGCACTCAAGTCAACCAACCTCCTCATGGCCGTCGACATGATGAAAGATGTCACCATCTTTGCTCCGTCAAACAATGCTTTCAAAGCTATCGGCTCTGCTACAGGAATGTTGACTGAACAACAACTCGCGGGCATTCTCGAATACCATGTCATCAACGGCACCGTCGGTTATAGCACACTCCTCACTATGGGACTTGCTAACGAGACTCTTCCAACACTCATGGGCACGGAATTGAAGGTGACTGTCGAGGATAAGAAAGTATTCGTCAACAGTGCTCAAGTTGAAATCACCGATATTCTTGTCAGCAACGGTGTCATGCACGTTGTCAACGGGTAAGCCCATCTCTTCCCTTACGTGATACAGATTCTGACAATTCATCTAGTGTCCTAAATCCTTCAAACGCAACCGCAATGCCAAATCCTGCTGCTACCACTGCGCCAGTTGCCTTTGCAGGTGCCGCCGCTGCCTCAGATGTGCCATTCACTTCTGGTATCACCGCTACCACGACCGCACCATCTGCCTCAACACAGACAGCTGCTGCGGGACACTCGTTTGAGAAGCCTGCCATCGGTGCTGTTGGTGCCGCTGCGCTTTTCGGTTTCGTTGCTGGTGCGTTGTAGATGGGTGGATGAGCTTGATGACCTACGTAATCGCTTACACTTAGAGAGGAGCGGAGTTGTAATTCCGATCGTTCTTATATCTTCTATAACTTTATTTAAATTGTGTATTTTCTACCTTCTTATCCAAAGCTACTCAAGTATGGATACTATGACTAGAAAGTGGAGTAAATAATACATCCGGGTACCGTTGCTGATGCGTGTGGGAGCAGCGAATTCGAGTCACGGTGAATAAGTTGTCTGGTCGTGACGTAACAGAAGACATTCTGCGTTGTGGACGCGTCTCGTGTCTATTCATCCTTTGGCATCAGCCCTGTTTATTTTCTTCCTCTGTATGCAAACATCAACAACATCTGGCTGCGACATCGCGGTCATTGCAGCGATGCCTCCCAGATCGCACATTACATGGGATCCATATGTCAGTGGTTTCCAGGAACCGAATCCCCCGAAAAGTCTGACTCCTGCATTACAATATGCCCTCCTCAACACGTTACAGAGACTTCTGGAGACCGCGTGCTTCTCTTACCTGCAAGACACATATCCAGAGATATTGACAGCGGAGAGATGGGATGCGCCCGAACTTTTAGAGTAAGGAGGTCCTATCTATGCTTCTATTTTATTTGAGAGTCAGGGAAGTGTGGACTGACAACACTTGGCCATAGATTGACGATGTTTCTCCCCGCAATAGCGAGGAAGCCTGCAATAAAGGAGATTCGTCGCGATGGTTATTCACTTCAGAACATATTGATCCGATTAGCACATCTTAGGCATGCGGCAGTCCATCGACGCGAAAGAAATATCGAAGAGCATGGGGAAATGATCGTGAGTCCTCTTCACCAGCACTATCTGAAAATACTACAGCGAGCTGATGTATGCTCAGAAAGATGCAATAACCTTAGTAGAAATGCTCCGCGATAGATTCTTGGTGGAGTGGTTGCTTTGCATCCAGCTACAGCTAAAACACCACAAGCATGATTTGTTACATCTTACTCTTCTGCACTGCCGCGATGAACTCGACCATTTCTCGAATCCCAGGAGGGCATTGAGAGTCCGAATGGATCCTTGGGAGATCCGAGAGGTTGAATTTACTCGTATTCCACGACGACGTCAGCGAGACCGCTCTCTGTCTCCATCTCCAAGCCCTAAGAGACTCAAGGCATCATCGGACTACGATACGGATTCTACTGAAGACGAAGGTCCATATCCCTATGGTGGCCGATGTGAGAGATGTCTACCCAGTCAAGTATGCCATTGCTATACACCAGAAATTGGCAACGAGGGTGAAGAGAGACGTGGAAACAGGGAGAACACCATCCGCAAGGTAAGCATATGGATTGCAAAATGCGACCTTGTTCAAAGAGCTCTGCCAAGAGATCATAGAGAGACTCTAATACTAACAAATGTACACAGGGCGACGGAAAACGTACTAGGAGATATGGGAGGAGGAAGAATGAAAGCCTCAGAGGGGGGGATAGTTCTGTCGTCACCGATCCTATCATCGCGACACCATCGTCGAGCCATGTCTCAGCCGAGCCCACACATCCAGTCGATGCTGTGGAAGACAATTCCGTCATCGCCAAAGACATCGAGTCAACTCCTTCACATACACCCAGCGCAGACGCTCAAATGGACACCCCGATTTCGACAGCCTCAACGCCATTAGAGGCAGAGCCCAATGTCTCGGACGAGCCCGTGCATCCAGTAGCCGCTGCAGAACCAGTCCCTGCCATGAATGCTGCTAATGTGAGAGACGCAACAAGATTTCGTTCGGTTTGGTCGTGGCTTCTGTAGTACGAACTCTACACTATCCCTCTTGGGAAGTTGCAACTGGCTCGAGTTTCACCGTAGAACATTTCTTGGTCCGATTTCTGTTGACATCTTATTCAGAGGTGCTAGGCGTGCCGGACATGATGTTGACGTAATATCATATGCATCAAAAGGGATGATGTTGTGGATAACCTCTGAGTGCAGAGGTTCTGGTGATTATCCTTCGGCTATGACCAAGCCAGAACACCTGTCCCTAGAAGGTATCAGATCCTTTCACACTTCTTCTGCAGTTGATTTTCTATTGCAAGCGCATTATTGTATTCTCCTTTGAAGAGAAATTGTAGTCGAATTCTTGATTGCTAGACAGAAATATGAAAAAACATTCCTGAAAGTGCGCGATCCATCATGAGTGAAGTGTGTGATGCTGGTAAAATGGATCACTCTGTATTCTTGCTTTATTAAGGGTGCTAGCGAGCAGCGACCTTGTAAGTTCCTTTTAAGGCTAGCAACTTGCATTGTCGCTTGTGTAATATAGCAAGTGGTGTACCCCAAGAGTATGATTCATGTGAGCGTTCATCCGAAGGCAAGAAGCTGGACGTCTTCGTACGAATCATTAGACAATCGTTGTCTAGTTCCCGCAAAAGGGGTTCCAAGTAGTTTTCAAGCAAGGGTTTTTTCGTACTGTGCGGGAGAAGAACACTACGAGGAAATTGTTTCTTCCACTTGGGTTAATATCACCGGACTGATTTCGCCCTGTACTATGTCGACAACGGAACGTCGTCTCAACAACTTGCCACGGGGCCAGATCAAAACACTAGCGCGAATGTCAGAAGTCTCTTCGAATTATATATCACAACTCCCCGAGGCGAGACTCTTTTCAGAGCTCAGCGATGTCAATGAACCTCCCCTTAATCTTCCTTCAAGAAGAATCCAGCTGGCGGTCAATACATTGAAAGTAGCCACGTTTCCATAGGGCGGGAAGGATAACCATTGTAGTGGGTGTCTTCTTTGTTTATATCTTGGAAGAATTTAGGACTCACAAATTCACAATCAGATTGGTCGCGGTCCAAGAACATCGAGAGATTGGGTCTCATATCCATGTTGGCCGTGATCACCATCGTACATTGTTTCGATCACGACTAGATATTTCTATATGACCGCTTATATCTTTGATTTGATGTGCTCAGGATTCATAGAGCCCTATTCACAAGAGAACTGGATCCAGAGCTATTGAAACAATAGTCAAGTTTTGACATCGCTGTGCGTAAGTGTTTCCGTTCGTTTCTAAAAAGGCTAGCCGAAAGGTACGATCGTCAAAGTGATCATCCAAGAAGGTAACTGCTAGTTGCCAAATTATGATGGAACTCCCCTTGCATTACTCATTCGTGAGGCTTCCTTTTATCAAAACAAGTGATGCGTTTCATCACTACGGGTTAGAAGGAGCGGTTGCCCACGGTGACCACGGAGAGAGAGCTCCGTACGTGGTACTCAGGTGCACTTCCACGGAATCACCTTGGCCCCGCTTTTTCTCGGTAAGTAATCCCGAATTCACTTCGCTTAACACTCATATATATATTTAATAATCACTTTATCAACCAACTAAAAACGTTGGAGAACTGGGACACCACGCCAACCACTGGATCGACCGAGCCCAAAGTGCCAACGTTCTCGTATTTCAGCATCGCTCCCCTCGTTCGGAGAGGGTCCCGTAGCATCTGGTACCAGTTTCATGACGAATTAAATTTTTTTTTTTTTTTTTTTTGGGTTTGTTTATTTTTTTCGGTGGCGCCGTCATCGTTTCATCAAACCGGCCTGACTCTCACATTTGGCTGTCAGTCTTTATTATCCTATGATATTTCCGAAAACCGAATAATGAAAAGACAGCAACAAAGGCCCATAAGCAGTAAATGATCAGGTATCATAGAGCTTGAAACTCCATTAGTACTATTTGGATGAATTCCGTACGGCGTCGACGAGATGTTTCCAGCTTCCATCCCCACCCCCAGCTCAGACGATCTTATCACACATGTTCTGACTGCTAAGTGATTCTTCTACTAATCTCCTCATATGAATGTGCTGCTACAGCAACACCGTCGGTCGATACTCTTCCTGCGCAGTACATGCATTCGGTCACAGGGACGGCCGCGGATGTTACTCAGCTTGGCAATCTACCACAACACAATTCGGTCTCTGTCAGAAGTGAACCTAAAAGAGACGAAGCATGTTCTGTCACTGCTGTATTCTGGCTCATCTTCTGGCGGTACTTCTGCACTGTCCTGCCTCCGATCTAAACTTGAAATTTGAGAGCCGATGGAATCTTCCCACTGGAATCCGACATTCATCTTATCAGAACTTGAAACCTCACCTTTAGAGCCGTTCAAATATCCTGGACTGTGTCTCGTCTTGCTCAAATGTATCGATCGACAAAGAAATTGCGTGTCGATTTGAGAATATAAACACTCACCAGATAAAGTGAAGGACTCAAAGCTATCGCTAATAATCTTTCGCGGACTATCACAAGTACCAGGATGATGTCACACGCGTAAACACGCCGCGCTTCATATTCAAAACAATTCAGGCACGGTATGATAGCTTTAAAAGTCTGTCTCCTAAAGATATCTAAATATTCAGGTCAACCGTAAAAGTCTTTTCCTGCTTATGTCATTGCTCTGTTTCCAATTTGAAGGCCACCAAAAAGGGGAGTTTGTGGAAAAACAAAAAAAAAAAAAAAAAAAAAAAAAAAAAAA
>QYAH01000294.1:0-55366 GCA_003988945.1 Chaetoscypha palmicola | reverse complement strand
TTTTTATAAAAGTAGGCTTATTTAATCCGGATTTCTCTTCTCTACTAGACTTCTCATATAAAGTAGTTGTCTACTCGAAAGAATTAAAAAGTTATCTATYAAATCTAAAAAGCTCTTATTTTTCAAGCGAGTCTCGGAGTCTCGGAGCTCTCGCGGAGAGCTCGCGGASAGCTCGCGGACAGCTCCCGGAGCGCTCCCGGAGCTCCGGCAGACCCCTCTCCTACTAAACTACCTCTTATAGAAAGAGCTATATCTTRATAACGATAAGGATGTACCTATAAGTTATTAGGACAATTTTATAGAGCTTAATAAGAGCTACAAATTGCCCTTACTAGCTTATCTCTAGGCTTAAATTGCCCTTACTAGCTTATCTCTAGGCTTATATATAGGTGTAAAAGTACGTGTTCTAAGAGAGAGCGTTTAAGTAAGAGCGGGCACACCTAAAGTTGYGCYAAAATCTTGATTTTGCGACYAAATCCTCTCAGACCCTATTCGTGGATGTGGGTGGGTGTGGGTAGGTRGGGGTTGTGATTRGTCGGTTTAGGGGGTGTGGGTCGGAATACACGATTAGGGTCTGATTTATGAGATAAGTCCATCTGCCTCGGGACATCTGGAGGTCAATCTAATCAGAGGAGAGGCTACCCGGGGGCAACATCTTCTTCGACAACCAATCTCTCTGCGAATTCAAACGCGGCCGCCTGTTGGGGCCACGTTCCCCTCATCAGCCACAATCTCAACGCTGATCCATCGAATGCACGATGACCACGGGAATTGCGAGTCGGGATGTGGCTGCGTTACGAAACTTGACGACAACTCAAAATGTGTCAAAGCATCAAAGCAAGCTTTCCACATCATGGCGACCTCGGGATCATGCTGATGCCCAGATTCCAGACGATGCAAACAGTGTTCCTCAGTCCCCTGAGTCGTGTGAGGCGAAGAAGCTTGTCTTTTCTTGGAAAGACTTGATGTTCCATGATGATGGCAATCAAGCAACTCCAAGAGTCCAAGCAAGTCTTGAAGGCGGGACAAGACGTGCCAAGCGGGCTGGGCGTGGGACTTTCGACG
Organism: Chaetoscypha palmicola; assembly: GCA_003988945.1. Lineage (NCBI taxonomy): Eukaryota > Fungi > Ascomycota > Leotiomycetes > Helotiales > Helotiaceae > Chaetoscypha > Chaetoscypha palmicola. The sequence continues at coordinate 54,301 of QYAH01000294.1, read as the reverse complement.
ACCATTCTTGCTTGCTGCATCCAGCATCCAGCATCTAGAACTTCGACGGCGGTAGTGGTAGTCAGGTAAGGGTACGGTGTCGTCATGGAATGTATGAACTTTTGTCTGTGAACTGCCGGTGGTATGTGATCTTTGCGGCAAACGAATAATGACTGCAAGACAACGCGCAGGTACTCCGTAAACCTCAGCGTACCTAGGTAGAGAGATTGGGTTGACAACGCTGTCTTCGAACCATGACTTCGCTGGCAACGATGACAGGAAACCACGCAGATGAGCGGTCTGTAATATGTAACACAAATTCAACTCTTACCTCGATTTGCGCCATTATTTCTGACCACTGCCGCGAAGCACTGTGTTCTTAGCGCTCGACAAGCTGACCTACCCGTATCCGTGCGTGTATGACGGATTTTCTGATATTGACGCAATTGAGAATTACGGTCCTGTGACATAGTCCTGGATTAATCTTGAGGCACGCGTATGAGCTGAGGCTGATGTTGTCCTTGGTTCTCAGGTGCCAAGGGAAACAAAGTGTATGTATGTAGAAGTACATGTAGAAGTATGTACGAAGATGGCTTTACTTCGTATGTCGCCGTCGTGGCCCACTGGATGCGACGTGCCTGGGTCCGTTGGTAGGTGCGCCTCCGCTAAAACCAAGGAGATTGTCTCGAGATTGGCTACTCTGCAGCTACGTACTCTACGTACTCCCTACCGTGGACTGCTGCGTTCTTCACCTCTCTCTTGTCCTCTTCGTTGCAACCATTACCCAGCGAACTGTTTCCCTTTTCCAACACCCAGCATTTATAGGCTCTCGATATACACGCTTGGGAGAATACCCATCTCCTGTGGTGTGGCACATCGCATCTCGTGTCTAGCGTCGATTTCTTGACCTCAGCCCCCAACCAGAGCGACCCGCGACCCTGGACTACGTATTGCGAAGAGCTGTCGCAACCTCAAGAAGGCTGTACAACTCCCCACCATCGTCGACTGCGTCCATCCGCAGAGCTATCTAGAATAGTCCATCCGAGGCAGCTTCCCGGTAAATCATTACTACCCGCGTCTGTTGGAAGTTCGGGCGAAGAAGTCTGCATATACTTTGCTCTCCCACCCGATCGGTGTCTCCTGTTGCAACACAAACGAAACAAACGCCCCACAAACAACGACCACCGGATCTGTGCAACGGCGCTCGAAGATTGTTACTTGGCATCGAAGGGCCAATTGGATCTGTGAATCATCTCTAACCGTTGTTTCATTCACGGCTCGTCTCTTTGATCGCTACCTTCGAGATGTCACCAGGGAATTTTAATATGCGTAGGTGACCACTTGAGAAATTATACAATCTACGCGCATACTCGATAACTAACAATGGCGAATTTAGACACCATTCGGCGAGAAGCTCGACGAGAAGCATGGTACGGTGATTCCATGAATCCATTCGGTAGAGGATCGAGATCAAACACAGCGCCACACTCATCTACGGATCGGGATTTAGAATCTGGTAGAGGCGAAAATGAAATTCCATTATCGAATGTACAGACAGAACCGACCTTCAGATCAGTGCAGGAAGACCGTATCGATGATGGAGTAGCAAAACCACCCACGACTGGTCGATCGAGTGACCCTGACAGCGCCAACACCATCGTAGAACGGTCTCCAACAGCCACGAGCGAAGATGCGACAAGGCGAAGGCACAAAGCTAAATTTTGGAAGAAAAGCAACGCAGAAGAAGACACTTTAGACGGAGAGGAGACAGAGAAAAAGCGACCTTGGTATAAGGGCAAAATACTTCCACATAAAGAACCTTTCACTGTCAGAAATCAGCTTCAACGAACTCTCTTTGGGTCATGGATCAACATCTTACTTCTCGCTGCCCCGGCCGGCCTAGCGATTAATTATGCAGGTGTCGATGGGAAGATTGTCTTTGTTGTCAATTTCCTTGCTATTATACCGCTCGCAGGAATGCTTGGGTTTGCCACCGAAGAAATTGCTCTGCATCTAGGCGAAAGTTTGGGTGGACTTTTGAACGCTACTTTTGGGTGAGTTGAGAATCCCATGACATGAAGAATGAAATCTGACTAAATAGTAACGCTGTCGAATTGATCGTTGCCATCATCGCTCTCGCCAAAGACGAATTTGTCGTTGTCCAGACCTCACTAATTGGCAGTATTCTTTCCAACTTATTACTTGTCATGGGAATGTGTTTTTTCTTTGGCGGTCTACGACGACAAGAACAATTCTTCAACCAAACCGTTGCCCAAACATCAGCAAGTTTGTTGGCACTCGCAGTTGGTGGGCTTATCATTCCTACCTGTTTCGATCAGTTCACTAGCGGAACTGCTACCAAAGCGCCTACGAACATCTTGGCCGCACTTTCTCGAGGGACCTCTGTAATCTTACTCGTCGTCTATATCGGTTACCTCTGGTTCCAGTTGAAGACACACTCTGATACATTTATGGAAGTAAGCGAAAAGGTTCCAAAGAGACCACGCAAGAATCATTTGGCGGATGGAGCCATCTCAAAAGGCATTGCTTCTATAGGTGGGATTGGTGCTGGACCCGGACGAGCAGGAATGAAAGACCGCCCACCAAACGATGAGTTGGTCAACCAGAACGCACTCGAAGAGGCAGATGATGAACCAGAGGAGCCGACGCTTCATATCGCTGTCGCCTGGGCCACTCTTGCTGGTGCTACTGCTGTCATTGGTCTCTGTGCTGAGTTTATGGTTGATGGAATCTCGTCCATCACTGATGGTGGGCACATCTCCGTCGAATTTGTCGGCTTGATCTTACTTCCAATCGTTGGTAATGCTGCCGAACATGCAACCGCCGTAACGGTAGCCGTAAAAGACAAAATGGATCTTGCCATTGGCGTATGCGTCGGTTCCAGTATGCAGGTTTCGCTCTTCTTGATCCCACTTCTAGTGATTATCGGTTGGATGATGGGCAAGGATGAAATGAACTTGAGCTTTGACGGCTTCCAAGTAACCGTGCTCTTTGTGGCCGTACTTCTGGCGAATTATCTAATTGGAGATGGCAAGAGTCATTGGTTAGAGGGAATGCTTCTTCAATGTTTGTATCTGTAAGTTATTCCTCTGCTCTGCTCGCTTAATTTATCATACTAATCTTGGCAGTATCATCGCTGTTTGCGCCTGGTATTATCCAGAGAAGAACGAAGTTACTGGCGAGGCCATCTGGGATAGGACTTAGTCAAAGACCAACAGCTGTCTGGATCCATCTTGTCGTCACTCCTGTCACTACGGAGGTGTTGAGTATCCAGAACGCCTCACTACCTTTGAGACAGAATCTCTCCACCCAGCAACTCCCACCGAAGACTCTACAAACCACCTCACCACTTCAACACACATCATCAACACGACACCCAACCCTCCCTTTCCTCCTCCTTTGTACAGTTCAAACTCATCAATCCTCCGCCAGTCCTTCAGGCCCGTTTCTTTATAAATTGTACATGTCAATTATATTTGCCCCTTTCTAATCCCGAAGTACCCCGCAAATAGGAGCTTCGTTCTAGCTTGCCTTAGAGCATGGCAAGGAACGGCATGGCGTTGGTGGTGTTCTTTGCTTTGTTCAGCTTTGCTTTTCTGCGGCTGCTATTTAATACGCGTTGTGCTGCGCGCGGAGATATAGTTACGTGGTGCGCTATTGGATGGAATGTAGATGTAGTAGGATAGCTGAAAAGAAAAGAATAGAAGGGCGTGGACTAGACGAATCAACTCAGCTTGCTGGTAAGAAGTCATCCCAATCCCATCCGATCCCCGCTTCTGCACCAAGCTGGCAATTTCTCTGTATAACCATCCTGAAGAACCTAAAGAAATGCCACCTTTTCATTAGTCATGAATACCAGCATGCGAGTAAGAATAGAGTAGAAGCAAGTACGGAATGCACCCGAGTAGGTGGTCGAATACATACAAATACTTCTCAAAGCATGTTCTCATGGGTATGGTTTAGATTAATCGTATATACATACTTAAATAAGCATACTACTCCCCTGTATACCACTCTACTCCTCTAGTATCTCCTGAATTTTACTTCTATTTTATTCTAGGCTCGTCAACATCATTCGTGCTCCTAACACCAGTATTTTATAATAAGTCTCTATACCTAAACTATTATCCCACCCTCTTATAATAGATAATAAGCCCCTATATATCTAATCTACTATATATCTATCCTCTTCCCATCCCATCACAGCCTATGGGACGTGTTGAGGGGGATTATTCGTAGACCGGTTTTGTGGGACTTGAGGTGTCGGATGTGTGTAAGGCGAGTGTGCTGCTGAGGATGGTTGTTAAGGTGGGCTTGCTGAGTATGGTTTCTATGGCGGTGGGGTTGTTGACGAGTGATAGTGTGGATTGGGAGGGGAGTGTAGCTACGGGATTGGAATGGACGTAGTGCTGAAATTGTTTACTTCTGCATCTGTGTTATTACTAAAGAAACTAGTGAGATTTTCTGGGGATATAGAACTCAAAGTCATTAATTCCGATATCTTAGTCTTTTAATCGTGAGAGATATTTGGGTAGTATTACAATTATATAATAGAGCAGAGATACATCTCATCTCCTCCCAACCCTAATCACTACACCAAACAAAACCTCTCCTCCTCCCTCCCCTTCACCCCCTCCCCACCCATAATCCCATACACATAACACTCCCCAACCAATTCCCACTCCCCCTCCCACGCCCCCCTCCGCACGCAAAACGGCGTCACCCCTCCATACAGCACCACAACCCCATCCCCCTCCCTCGCCTCCCACGGCGCAAGTCCCATCCTCCCATCCCGCAGCACAAAAAACCGCCGTCCAGAACACGCATCATATATCCTATCCGAGAACGCGGCATACGCGCGCGCGACGCGCTCTTCACCACTCCCATACGCATCCTTCCAATCCTGCCATTTCCGCTTCCACGCGTGCTCGTCAGAGGGCTGCGATTTCACGCGCTGGTAGGCCGCATATATGGCGTTGGAGAATGCGGACTCTTCTTGCGCGGCTTGGACTACGCCCCAGAGCGCTCTTGTGCGCGCTGGCGTCGACGAATTTGGCGCCGAGGACGAGGATGGGGAGGTGTCCCATTCGAAGCGGTGAGACCATGTTTCGAAGAGCAGCCAGTCTGATTCGGGCGATGTATCTTCGCCGGCGTGGTCGCCGATTTGAGTGCGCCAGAAGGCGTGTTGGCGGTCGGGGTAGGGGTTGTGCCGATGGGGTGTCAGTGCTAGATCTTCCCATGATCTGAGAATTGGCAGCCATTTTCGGGAGCGGGGACGGATGGTGGTGTTGTTGAACCAGGGTTGTGCGATGGTTTCGATGGTGCTGATGAAGATGCCTTGGAGGGCTAGTTGATTGGGGTTGTGAGAGGGGGAGAGCTTTGGCTCACTCCATCTCCCTGAAGCCCAGTACTTGGGGAGGTAGTCGTCGACGGAGGAAAGTGGTTTTGCGTCTTTCGTTGACCATGTGTTCCAATTTGGGACCCATGAAGGTAGAATTAAGCTCGGCTGAGCGGGCGAAGCTTTCTCATTACCTTTTTCGTAGGCGAATTCTGCTCGTCCAAGATTATCCCACGACTTCGCCCATCCGGATGGTAGGTCTCGATGAGCCGTCATTGAAATTGATTGGAATGTCTGGTTTCGTGATACAGGACTTGTCTGGGAGTATGACTGCGAACGATGATCGAAATATAAAACGTCCTGACCATGCTGTTGTCTTTCCCACCCTTGTGGGAGCGCCACCCATCCTTTCCTTGGTGCGTCTCCTTGTTTCTCATTGACATTGGCACCAGTGTCAAAGAAGCGAGCTCGGTCGAGTAGGGAATGGACTCGGGCGTCTTCAGGATTATATCGAGCATTGTCTTCTGTTCTTTTGTAATTCAGCACATGTAAGGATTTATGACATTCGATCAACTTTCGAGCGAAATCTTGATAGACTGCTTCTAGGGGCGAATTGTAATCGGGCGTGATGTTTGAGCTATGTAGCCCACCAGCAAGACCCAGGAACGCGTATATCCGGTCTCTGGGATTGGTGCATCCGAAGTGGCGGAATTGATATAGAAGACCATAGATACTGGGTTGCGGGGACCTGGATCGTAATTTTGCTTGTAGCTCGTTCAACATGTCGTATTCTTTCCTTGGAGTTGGGTAAGCTTCTCGGTCTGAAGTCCAATGATGGCTTTTACCTCCTCCAATAATCGACTCTCGAACTTGCAAGCAAGCTTCAACCTTCTCCCAAGGAAGGGAATCGGGACCACACATCAAAATCGCCTTCTTCGCCAGTGCGACTTCCTGCACAATCCAGACGCGTCTCCACCAAGGCCTGTCCAACAGCTCAGAGATCTCCCCCATCTCACGCTCATACCGCGCCGTTGCAACGTCCTTCCAATCAATCGCGTTTCCGGAACCATACAAGTCTGCTTGTATCTTCTCCTTCTCCTTTTCCGTATGCGCCAGATGGAAATAAGTAGAAGCGACAACATCCTTCCAATCAGTTGAAATGCCCGGGCCACGGAGCCCGATCTGAGGTTTCATTTTTCCTTGTGCGGTCATCGACATGTAGAAAGAGCCGCCACACATCGGAGCAAAGTCATTAGCAAGCAGCTGTATTCCTGCTCGACCACCTATTGACGGCTCGCCTAGCCATATCACAACTTGTATCTGTTCCGTTGTATTCATGAATTTGGTGTTCATGAATACCATATGGTATTCGTGAGTATAACGTGGTGTTCGTGAATAATATGGCCTCATGAATACCATATGGTACTCATGAGTAACACGGAGCGTAACTATTCCCATTAATTAATAGAGTAACAACAGACACAGAGCGTAACTATTCCCATTAATTAACAACACACAGAGCGTAACTATCCAATTAATCTAACCTCTGCCACGTCGCCTAGCGGCAGGTCTGTCAAATCCATCAAACCCATCAATTGTGAGGTTATCCATCCTCTTTCTCTTACGAGTTGTTTGTACAACTTCCTGTAACTCCTGTAACTCCTCTGGAACAGACGATAATTCCGATTCGGTATCAGATTCAGATGATAGGCCTTTTTGAGAAGCTAGCTCTGCAGCAGCGGCAACCTCCGCCTCCTCTATACTCGGGAATAGTTACGCTCCGTGTTACTCATGAGTACCATATGGTATTCATGAAGAGCGTGGAATTCACGAATACCATATGGTATTCATGAACACCAGAATTCACGAGTAACACGGAACATATCGCACGCGAGTATATCTTTTCCAGCAATCGCAGTTGATGACTTTTCTCGATGTTATCTTGTTGGTTGATACAGACGGCATCGATCCACAAAGCGCGGTCAGTATATGAGTTCCGGAGGCGTCGAAGCGCTGCATCTAGATTGTCTCGAATTATGAATGGATAATCATCCAGCGTGATTTTGGGTTGGATACGCTCGCGATTGAGATCACCCCATACATATGAGAGGGCTTCAAAACCGGGATTCCCAGAGAGCTTCGTGTGTTTAAGGGTACATCTTATTGGAGCAGATTCGAGAAGTGCTGGTTTTAGAATGAGAAGCCTCACTTCCTGTTTGTTGATATTTAGTGGCCGGTATTGATGTGCGGCCATCGTTGATGGGATTTCTTCGTCATTGATGAAAACGAAGTAATATCATCAATGATGCTGTATTGAGATTTTGCAGTGAATTTGGACAGTTGGTAATCGATATGGTTCGAGGCTGCCAGCGGCCCCCAAAGAGCAGGTATATGTCAGATTAATGCCAGCCAATATGCGGCTGAATTGCTGACAGCGGCGCGAGTGGCATATCATTGGCAGCATCGTATTGGATATTCCTGTTCGAGATGATTATGATGTGGTAGCATGCATTCTGTATGAGTCGGTATCATATTTGGCGTACCCGATTTACGTGATGGCCGTTATGGAAGGACCCCAAAACCAAAGGTGTGCTACCTTCCACGTGGCAATGAGGCTCAAAATACCAAATTTTGTGGTTAGGATCGGAAGGATGACCGAACGATTAGTAGTGGCAACTGCCGCATGAGCAACGTACCAAGGATTTATGGCTACAGACTCTGACTCCCAGAGTGACACGGTGCTCACGAGGCTCTCAAAGTGCATGACCAAAGATGAGGCGAGGTGCTACAATTGATTAAGATAATTAATTTCCTATCTTTTCTCGAGAGGGCACTTACTCACATATTGATTTCTTCAAACACCGCTTATTGAGCACTTTCTCGTCAATTATCATGTGCCTAGCAGCTTCAACTCCAACCGCTTCAAGCACTAACATGGTATTTCTGAAGAAGTAAGGTCTATAAGTTAGCGTGAAGCACGTTACACCTGAATTGTCCTCCATGCAGGGTTACTCACTCGCTTCCACGACTCCGCCCCAAGATTCGTCCTCGGATCTGCAATACATCCCTCTGAGGGGCCCATCCGCACCGCCTTCATCTCTTCCTGTCCCAGAGCCTCCTCTATCCCGCGCATCGTCGTGGGTGCGTCACAAGTGCATGTAATCTAGCGAATATCGCCTTTTTGCAGTACCGAGATGTGCAAAATATGGGCCGCTCTGAGTGACTCTAGGAGAATTGAGGTAGAAACAGTGTAGATCGCAGTCCCAATTTCTTCGCTCACTTTCATATTCTCGTATTTTTCGAGAGAACTGGAAGACCAGAAAGGCAACAGCCACAGAAATGCTGTTTAGTAGTGTGCCAGCATATTCTGGTGGATGACGAGCCTCCTGAACGTTGTAATTTGGTTCGTCGCGCCAGAAACGATGTAATCATGGTACCAAGAGGTTCTGGATACGGTAGGCTGTGTGTGACTCTAAACAGAGATGATCGCAGAAATATTCTACTATATCACAAGAATGTAAATATCTCACCAAAAAAAAACTTGAATCAAGATCGGACTTTCGCGTAGATGATGAAAGGCGCTTGAGGTGATGGCTCATTGAAGGTTGTTGAAGTGCTTGCGTAATGGTAATAGAATCAAACTCGATCAAACTATATTGTTGAGATACAATTCTTCGAGGGATCTCAAGTATTAGTAGCGACGAATAGCACGTAGTAAAGCTCAAGCTCGGAGAAGTAGAACACCGAGCGGGCGGAGAGAATAAGCATACATACAAGTAGCTAATATGCCTACAATTTGGAAAGAGATTCTGGCGAACGAGCACTCGGATAAGCCGGGGCGGCTCAATGTTGTTGAAGAGTTTCATCCAGTCCCAGCTTACTCTTCAGCAGGCGAGGCAGCCACAGGTTGGTGAGGGAGTACACTGCTACAATCGATCATATCGGTATCCATGACTCCGATCATACCCATTTTCTCCATCCTAGTGTGTGTTAATTCAATTATTCAGGTTTAGCAATATAAGTTGATCTTACGCAGGCACAAACTTCTCTTCCCATAGAGTCACATTCCCAGCGAAGCCCCCAAATATCGCAGCGGTATCTTGATGCCTAGATATGGCAATGTCGCTTTGGAATCTGAAAGGAGCATCACCAGTGGCTACTTGTTGATAGAAAATAACATCCCACGATGCCGGGGTCGTATCCAATGCCGCGCCTGACTGAGATTCGTCCTCGAAAAATTGGTTTGCGCAGGTATGAGCGCCAATAAGCGCTGTCAGATCCGTGTGGTCGAGACCTCGTGCAGAAAATTGTGCGAGAAGATTATCGGCGGAGAAATTCGCCTGAGGAATCTCTGATTGCGTTCCTCTATGGACTGTCAGTCCTCAAGATCAAATAAACAGGAGACCATTGGTACGTACTGGACATGCTTGTCCGTACGACCAACTGATACATGAACAAATGGTCCATCCGCACAACTTCTAACAGCATGAGCTTCGAGGGTTAGCTTGAGTAGTTTTGCACTTCACAAGTTCTACTTCGAAACTTACCTGCTGCGAACTGAATGATGTCTGCATTACCAACACCAAGTCTCGCTACTTTCTCTTTGAGAATGGCCCCGATGTCTTCCAACCCTCGACTTACTGTCCAGTCAAGCTCACCATTCGTGAGTAAAGACCCGTCGCAAAAGCCTGGGCTAGGAAAGCAATCATGGAAAGCTGCACGAATAGCGGCCCGAGCAGGTTGCTCACAACCCTTTCCACCTTCAAAGATCGTGGTCAATTCGGCCGAGATAGTATTCCACACTGGAGGACAGGCAGTCTGGCGTGAAGTTAAGGTAGAGGAGTAACAAGAAGTCACAGCTATGCTTGAAAAGCAGATAATCGAAGTGACACGCATTTTGAAGGAAAAGACAGAGTGTACTTCAGTGAAGATGTTGTAGGAGAAAAATAGTGATATGACAGAGGAGTCTCAAATGTTTATATCGCCCATTCTTTAGCTGTCAAGCTAATCTCCCACGAGGTATCTTTCATCGGCTTGGAAACCATCGCAAGATAATTGGCCATTCGGCAACCTTGGAGGATAAGCTTCACGAGAGTGCTTCATGCAATCTGACTGTCATCATAATTCCACTGCGGCTCGGGTCTGAATATGGAAGACCGATGTGCCAAGGCCGAGTCGGTTCTCGTAATCGATGATATACCAAGGAAAACACGAAATGTATTCATCAGACAGGCAGGTCCTAGGTAACACTGGTTACTAGTATGGCCGAGCCCGTCTGTTGTTGAGGTTGGGTTGACCGTTGTGGGTTAGAGACGTACCATGTATGTTGCGCCACTAAGATGCTCAAAGCAAAATCTATTTAATTGACCGTCTCTGTAGAAATTGTCCACCAAGGAGATCAAGTGAACGATGAGCTAAGGGCACAGAACAAGGTGTTAGTAAGTATGCATGCTTTAGAGGCAGATGATGATGGGTAGCGCATAAACGAAGTGGTGCTGGAAAGATCATAGCAATCGGAACGAAGCACGACGGGCAAACGTGCAAAGCACGCACCGAAAGAGCTACTGACGAGATACATACCTAGCTGTAGCCATAAGAACAAGATTTTACTTTACACTTCTCACGATAATCTTGGTCATGCCTGCCTCACGCAATAACCATGGGTGTGCTTTCGCAAAATGGACATACAGCATTGTCGGGATGAGGTCTAAGCTGGATACTCAATAAATGCCAGCGGGCCGAAAGGTCTGAACGGAAGGTAATGCGTTATAGAAAGAACGAAATCTTGTCTGGTTGTGGAATGGATTACAATATGATACTTGTGGATGTAGTAGATATTCAGGTTGTGGGTGCCAGAAGTCGACAACGAAAGGTGGCTGCCAAGGAATATGAAATCCAAATCGCGTCGCGTCAATCCACCATTTACAATCCACAACCACACAGCCAAGTTCCAGCTCTTTGTACAAATCGTGGACAACATCACCGGATCTAATGCCAACAGTCTGCACGCCGATATTCATAGTCGCAATTGCAAAGGTGCGATGACAAGATTCAGCGCAGATTAGATAGACTCGCGGATTGCCTACTGCTCAAGGCTTCCTCTATCGTTCTCTAAATCCCCAGTGCTTGCTACAGAATATGGCTCCTGGAACATCAGAAGCGCAGTTGTATCCACTATACGACACGACGTTCAGTCTGCACCGCGTTTCTCCATTACATACTGGCCTCGACGCTCCTCTCGACGATGCTCTTCTGCTGCACCAAGCTCGAAGATTTCGCGATATACTCGCTGGAGAAGTCCTTCGCGGCGTAAGAGTGGGTTTGGACTCGGACAATTCGACTTTGGCACACACTGGCGCATTGCAGAATGTGACCTGGACACAACTACTGCACGAGGAGAATTGGTCAGCTCAAGGTGGGACGGATGTCGGGGACGAAGACACCACGATGGGTCTTAATGAAAGTCGTGGCATGTTGGTCACTATATCCTATGAGCAGATCGAATACACAGCTATCCTCCTGCGAGACGTTCGAAACGGTAGCTGGGACGAGACGAGTATTGGCCCTGTCTTGGAGGAGACTGGATTCGAGCACTTTCCTCTAATGCTACTCAAGATGCCCGCCTCGCTCAGGGACGCCTTCACCGATTTCCTAGCAACTACCTTCGATGCCATGATATCAACCCTTCAATTTCCGAGCTCGTATGTCACTACAGCATTTGAAGATTACATCGCATATATTTCTGTGGACGAGGTTGGAGAAATTTTAGGGAATGTGGAAAGCACCCGGGCTATGAAAAACGTCATTGGTGGTGTTGAAGTCTTCATTGGATTTGATCTTCCTGGTGGATCAGCAGCACTGAAGACGTTGGATATCAAGATTGCCAAGGATGATCTACCAAGGATAGTGTCTAGAGGCAAGACCATAACAAATCGCCAGGTAGATGCCCCGCTATGGAATGCTTTGACTGCATACGTCAATGCCCATCTAGCACTCGATTTGAAGCACGAAAGAGTCAAAATTCTACGAATTGCGTGTGATGCATTCGTCTTAGGGGCTGAAGGAAAAGTGAAGTTCATCTATCCCGGTACAAACCAAGATGAAAACAGTTCTCAACGACGTGCATCTAAACGATTACTAAATGGTTTGATTACCGCGGCAAGGGGAGGCGCTCTTTCAGACGAAGTTGGCATCGAGAAGTCATGATCTTTGCAGCAAGACTCTACTAACAGTCGCAGTCATCGATCTTGTGACTTGAAAAGTACAAGAGTATACTCGCTTTGTATCGGAGCGAGGCACACAATGGGAGCTGAGTCGAAGAGCTAAGCTAATTGTGGCGGGATTTCAAGCACATAGATCCAAAGCAAGCATGTTCAGCACGACATCCGGATATAGTGAGTGTTGCGTATCACGTAGCAATACTCTCCACATGCCAATATGGGAAGTCTTCGCTAATGGTGCTACAATTGTTGCGGCTCAAAATCGAAGCTACTTGCCGCACTGATCTCCTTGCCTTCCTGGCTCTTATAGAAGCTCTCAAAGTCCGCTAGCTCCTACGGACAGAAATGAAATGGCACTCATGCAGCATCTGAGGATATATCCAGTCGGTAAAGATGTTTAAAGTCAGCGAGACGATACCAAATACCCAATGGCTTCAAATGTGAAGAGAGATAATATCGAGTCCGTCGTCTTCTAGCACGCCATCGAAAATTAGCAGTCAGGTTATCGTTGCTTATCTGTGAATATAAGTGGCCGAATGGATCACATTTGACCATGCTAGATTGTCGGTGGAGTCCTGCGTCTGATGCAGTACATCAGTGTCGACGTTTATTGGGGAATCTCCATCGAGAAAATGGACGTCAAAATTCCAGCTTGGAATAATGGGCTGTCGCAACAACTCAATTTGCTTGTTCGCCCTTTACTTGAGTCTATAAAGCTCGTATATGCGAGCCGAAACAATACGTTCAATGTCTATGCCTGGAGAGCATTTGATGATCTCACTAGGGATAGCTTACCTATATCGCCGCACAAAGAGGACGAACCTTTGACTAATTGCTCGCATTATCATATAGAATACATGCATCATCAGAGCCCTTCTCTGCTCGTCAAAGGCCCTCCTCGAGGCTATGATACCGGGGTCGGGTTGAATTGATGTGGTGCTTACATTTCCAGCTCGAGATATACCTTCAGACGCAATTATCCAATTGCTAAGTTTCTACCAGGAAAGCACGATCTTCACCTTGAATGATTGAGTCGGTATCGCGTTCGATTGCTTCTCGACGCTTTTTCGAAATGCTCTGGCGACTCCAGAAGAAGACTTCGTTGCTGCCCTTTCTTTTCGCATTTCATTTCACAGTCCAGCGAGACGTATACGTGGCTGCCTCGCCAGCGTTGTCCACAACTTTGGGAGGGCAAATCAACCTTTGTGACAAAGTCATGCGCTGTCAATCATCACAGAGTTTCAAGAAAACCACACCTAAACCTTAAACCCACAAAGCAGTCTCCCGATTCGCAGTATTTTAAAGATTTAGCATCCACTTCTACGAAACGAAGGAGACACGAATCATGTCCACGCAATCCTGATATCCTGATATCTGAGGCTGCATGGACGCCTGGGCATGTCTGGACATCTTGGCACGCTAGCGATTGGTGTAAAACCTGAACATGTCCGCTTCCATTTCCTCCACTCCACTCCACCGGATATCTGATCAAATGTCCACTTTGTCAGACCGGCTAACGAACAAGGAGGCATTTCGATGCCAACATGCAGATTGCGGTAAAGTGTTCAACAGAAGAGAGAACCTGAGCCGTCATATGAAAACCCGTAAGTCAAGCTTACCCCGCCTGTCCAAATTGTTCATGTGTCTACTCGTTGGCGATGAGTGGGGTCTGTTGATCTTGTCACCTAGTGTCACTATAGATTTCATCTATTGAAACATCTATTGAAACATCTATTGAAAGGAGTGGTTGCATTTCTATCTTCTGTTCGGTCAACTAAAATTGTAAGCTATCACTGTCACTAATTGAATGGCTTAGATGATGTATCGCCCGCTCACGCCTGCTCCCAATGCACCAAAGCATTCACACGAAGTGATTTGTTGAAAAGACATGAGCTTGGTCATGAAAGGTGGAATAGGAAAAGTGAGGGAAATGGGACTGCCTCTAGTAACAGGACAGTTTCTGTCAAACGACGCAAGATCGTAGCTCCTGCTTCAGGCCCGCCCTCGTTATCATCAAGGTCTCAAAATTCCAAGAGTCCGGCTGTGATGGCTTCTCGCATAGGCGTCCATCACCACTCGGAACAACACTCAGTTCAATCGTCCAACCAACCGACGACTAGCCTTGATCAAGATCATATTCCCGCACACTTACTACAAAGTAACTATCAGCGATATGCCTCCGAACCAGTGCCACAGCCGGCCCTCAGTTATAGAACAGCAAAATCTCAGGACGAACCTTACTACGGCTATAGTTCTACCAGCCACATGGCTCTGCAGGAGTCTCAACCATCATCTTTCCAATATTTTGACGAGTTCAATCCTTTGACATCTCTGGACTATTCATCTTTTGTTCCCCAGAATGTCCCCGGAATGAATCCAAACACAAATGAGTGGTTCTCGTACGACTTCTACTCGGCTATGCGGGAAAATGGCAATGACTCTAAGGGCAACTTTGTTGATGGCGACGGAAGCTCGTTAGACCCTAACTTGCTAGCCCATGACCAAGGTATTCAAGCAAACCACGTTCATAATGATCAGCTGAAGATGCCCACCTCATATCTGACGGAGCAAGATAGCCTCAATCATAAGCCCCAGGAGCAGAATCAAAGTCACCCTGACCGGCCTCATACTAGCGGCTCCATGCGTGATCTCTCGCTACCTAACGAAGTATCAGAGTTCGGCAGGTGGCCATTCAGATGGGATCCGAGGACTCACTCGGTACTTCAATCCCGTCCTGTCGACAT
The DNA here is from genome assembly GCA_003988945.1 of Chaetoscypha palmicola. Classification (NCBI taxonomy): domain Eukaryota; kingdom Fungi; phylum Ascomycota; class Leotiomycetes; order Helotiales; family Helotiaceae; genus Chaetoscypha; species Chaetoscypha palmicola. The sequence goes on along the minus strand of QYAH01000294.1, from coordinate 38,999 downwards.
GCCTCCTAATCATCCACTCTTTCGCGCTCATAATCCAAGGTTTGATATCTCGGAGAATACTCTTCACCGTCTTCAAGCTTTCTTAAAGCCACCCGTCGGGCAAGAGTCCCATCAGTCGCAGAGGGGACTTTTTAATTTGCCATCCCTCCCAGTGGTCAATGTTTTAATCGGCCTGTTCTTTGAACACTTTTCTTTCCAAATGCCAGTCCTTCACCACCCAACAGTGGACACAAATCTGGATCTCCCTCCTCCGCTGATTGGCGTAATAATAGGTAAGCGGTATTTCGAACAATTTCTTACCCTTTGACAGCACCGCACCTTGAGCAAAGGCCTTAAGGGCCTTTGAACATATTCCTTCCCCCTTGATTAGAGAGACGATTCCCTTCAACTATGTCGGTTGTTACATTGGTTTACGGAGGCTAATATAACTATCTTAATAAACAGTTCTTGGTGCCACCTATAGCCGCTTAAAACACACCAGGCGTTTTGCAATTGTGCTTCTGGATATCGTTCGATGGAACCTTCAAATTGCGATCGAAAACGACAACAGCCTTATGCGTAATCCAATGATAATCTACGCCCTTGCTTTAGTATGCCAGACTGGACTTTGGTGCGGCAACAAGAGGAGCTATGAGCTTGCTGAAGTGATTCGTGGAGCGCTAGTAACATATATCCGCCGAGTTCATTTCCCGGGCTGGATCAGAGCCTCGTACCCTTCCGCTTCCTCAGTCGCGACGAATGAAAATCTGCAATCGAATTGGTGGAGATGGATCGACGAAGAGTCTCAAAGGCGATTATACTGGGTCGTCTATGGAATCGATCTACAATTTCCTGCACTCATGGATACTATGGCCACAATCTCCGTAGGTGAGGCTAGCAGTCTCTGTCTGCCATGTGACGAGGAGTTTTGGTGTGCTACATCAGCGGAAAATTGGAGGAAATTAATAGGGCCAGCGTCTGGTCCTCCATCCTATTCATTTTCCGCTGCAATGGGACCTTTTGTACTGAAGACCTTTATCTCAGGCTCAGACCAAATTCAGGAATATATGGATCGATTGCGAAGAACTCGACTAGGCCGAGGACATCATGAAGGGCTTCCACCAGTCAAGTTGAATGCTTGGAGTGCGTTTCTGGTTCTCATTACAATTCAAAACCAGGTCTTCATATACTCACAGGAGAGTTGTCTCGCGCGGAATTTCGTGAGTGGCGGAGAATCGAAGGTACATGAAGATGAAGTATTGTTAACGATGCAGAAGTTATTAATTGTCAGGCATGGCCAATTATCAGGTACGTGAATTTGCAGTTTTCGAATTGTTTCGGCAATCTAATTATACCGCAGAAGCTCTCCACACCTGGTCACATCACTACGCAACCCCTCAGTCGATCGTTCATCTGTCTTCTCACTACTTTCATACAACATCGATCATTCTCCGCGATCTGGCGGTCATTCTTCTAGACCTTCCTCTTATCGATCTCCAAACCATCCTTGGAAAGGATGGAGAATCAGGTACTGCGCGAGCTATGGCAAATTTGAGGGGATGGGCGCAAAGGTATCCCAAGGTAGCTGAGGACTGCGCTTACAATGCCGCTAGAATCATCGTACGTCTCGCGCCACGTACAGGAATGGTTTATCGCGCGTCAGAAACCACGCCATGGATTATAACTTCTATCTTCTACTGTCACGTTATTCTGTGGGTATTTGCTACGGTTGGTGGAAGGAATTCACACATAAACTTCATATGTGAAGTCCAAGAAATACCCGGACACACGGAAACGGAAACTTCCTTCTTTGGAAATTTGAGAAGGGCGTTTGATTTTAATGATCGCGAAGACGACAGGGCAAATTCAGAGGAAGAGAGGGCAAAAAAGAGGTTTATCCTCTTCAAGTGCGGTGCAGAGATGCTGATCAGGTTGGGGACATGGGGTACAGCTCTCAACCTTGCTTTGCTTTTGCAAAAGAGAGCAGAAGGATGACCGCTAAGTTGTGCTTGATGAATCAAACATCGTATTCCAAAGGTCTCCATGCAAATACAAGAATAAAGACACAGCAATGTCGTTACAAAATTTGTGGTGCACTTTGGTAAGTATGCGTACAGGGCCATGACTTCGATCCGAGGTCTTCTCTTGCTGTCTTTCAGTACTCGTAGAGCATTGATGAGTACAGTAATGCCGAAGGGACAGCAGGTATGGGAAATCAAGTGTCGACCTACAGAGATGAGAGTCCCTTGGTCTGATTTGCTCACCTCCATCTAGTGTACACAAAAGAGTTTCGCTTGATGCAACAGGTCAAGGCGAAGTAAGGTACTAGCACTTCATGCCATCGGACCCACAGCCCGACTCGGTAAGATGATTACTCCCAATTCCGCGTATAATGTGATGCAATAATCCCTTTCGTCAAGCTACTGAGCGTTGTGTTTCGGATACAGGTAACATGACAACATCGATATAATGACCCCAGAGATATCGGTATTAAAATCTAACCTCAAAGTTTGCGAGATGCAAAGTTGATATCACGATGATCCTTTCTTGATTTTTCTACCTCCTGTGCCAGCTCGTATTCGACATCTGAGAGTTCGGTCCTTGCATCTGGGTTTATGGCATACGTCACTGATGGGATAGGGTTTACGAGTAGTCAGCCTTGAATTCTACCGCACCCCGCCCCGCGCACAACTCACCAAGCTACGCTACGCTACCAAGGAACAAAGTTATTTTCGAGTAATCAAAAGCATCCCCAAAGCGTCTCGCAACCTACATTCACCAACGTCCAATGAACATGCTCCCGACTTTGAGTTCTCATATTTCCCCGCATTCAATCGAAAAGTTAGCCACGTAAAGCCTAATAAGCTGAGTGATTGTTGTGCCTCATCGCACATATGATATAATTTCCCTTGCCTTGCTTGGTACCACCGGGCTATTTCTTGAGCCGCAGAGAAGCTTATTCCAGGTAAGCTTTCCGTGGCTTCCGCCAGCTCTGGACGTATTTTCGGAAGTGTAATATCGGATCGTGGCACGCGATTTGCTATCTTGACACTTTTGGGAGCCTGATTTGAGATTGTACAAGCATGATCTTTTCAAAAGCGGGCAGTTGGGTTGCATGCATACTTCGGCGGGGTATTGTGAATTGTCCGTTTGTGAATATCGGGAGATCTAGTTAAGCTAGAGCTAGAGTATGACGGTGAGATGAGGTGAGCGAACTCAGCTTGTGAATGTTTTAGGATGGGGATATATGTACTCGTCCTTTTCACCTCCAATTTGATTCTCTGCATCCTCTGCTCGGATACCTATCTGGACATCTACTTAAGACATCGCTCGTACCTAGCAAAACACCTCACGTCATCTCATATCCAATATTCCCCCTCCAAAAATGCAGTTCACCAACGCAATCATCATCGCAACCGCCGCACTCACAACCTATGTCGTTGCATTACCGCAAGGAGGATCGAATCAACCACTTTTCAGCTGTGAAGAACCAAACATCGGAGGGTGTTGTGGCAGTTTCCTCGATTCTGGAAATGGTGTAGGATGTAAGTTATCAATCAAGTGCGTCTCATATACATTTCGAAATACTAATTGGGTTTCAGGCTCAAAATCAGCTGTTATGCCTGATGGGTCATATACATGCAATGCTGAGGCGAAAGACGTGGGGACGCCGGCTTGTTGTCATAATATTAAGACACTTGTGAGTTACTGCCTGTCGGATGGGCGTGTGGATGCCGCGAGTGAAGTATGTGCTAATCAGGGTGAACGTAGCCTGGGACGCATATTGGTATCCCAATGCCATGTGCCGCGATTTAGATTTTGGAATTTCGAGGGATAGTATGGAGTTGGTGGAGTAGCGATATGAAGTCTCTTAGCTGGTCGTCGCCCGGATTTTCTCGCGGGTTAACAAGCATTAATTTTATCAAAATTTAATTATCTAAACAGACCGAATTTTCGTGCTAGATTTGCATCGTCCATTAAGAGAATGTGTGCGAGTAGCTGCACTGCACGATTCCTCCGTTCATAGATCTACTTTTGAGACCTTGAATCCACCTGCTACGACGTTCTGGAAGAACCCTGTCGGATCATATTCCTTACTCACGGCCTTCATTGCCGCGATGTTTTCCTTGCCATATCCTTCAAGAATCTTTTGATCTTTGTATGCGTAGTTCAGAAATCTGTACCGTGTAGATAATTCTCTTTCGGCAGCAAGTACATCAATCTGTCGAATGAGCTTAAGAATATTTTCGGAGACCTTCGTATCGGACTTTGCGTTGCTGTGAACCGTAGACAGTAGACAGATCACGAATGGCCCATCAGATACACTCATCCCCATTGAATTGCCCCCTTGCTCGAGCGATTTGATGATCATACCTTGGGTAACTGGTTGAAGTGTAAGGCTGATAAGCATTCCTGGTTCAGACTTGAGAATTTCAACAGTTTCAAGCCACAAGGAATGAATATCAAGCATGAATTGAGTATTCACGCGAAATGAGGTCGTGTAAAACGCTTGGCGAGCACCATTCGTACTAAAATTAGACTGCTCGTCTGCAAAGCCAAGTAAAGAATCATTCCTCAAAGTGCTGACGAATTGAGGTTGCATATCGGCGAATGGCTTGAGAGATGATGGATTGGGTGTCGAGTTCGAATGGTATACATTCGAGACGCTTAGTTCACCTTGTCCCGGTACCCAACAAGCTGCAATGATGATTGTTGCATTCTCATCAGGGGTCGGATCGAACCCGAAATCGTCGAAGGATTTAACGAGAGCTGGGTAGGCGGACTTGTCGAGAAAAATACAGCCACCCCACATATCGCCCTGCTTGAATGTTGAGACGACGATTCGCGTGACAATTCCAAAATTGTTTGAGCCACCCTTCAATGCGAGAAACAGAGCTGGATTAGAATCTTTGTTTGCGTGGATAATTTCTCCTGATGCGAGAATAATTTCGAAATCAACTACGCCGTCGCAGACGAAGCCACGATTGGCAGAGAAGTAGGAGAGACCACCTGGCTGAAGTTAGCGTGCGAGAATAATGAATGGCGCTAAGACCTACCTCCAAGCGTTAAACCTCCCACCCCAACTTTTGATACCCTCCCACCAGAAACCGCAAGACCATGTTCGGCAAGCTTTTTGTAAACGGTTCCCCACTGCTGGCCAACACCAATGGATGCAATGTTCTTCTCCAAATCGACTTCAATCATGTCCAACTTGGATAGATCAATCGTGATGCCATCTTCAACATTTGCCGCCCCGGCCCAGGAAGTGTGCCCTCCGCTTCTGACGGCTACTTGAATCCGTGTTGTTTCTGATAACGGCTGAATGTGTTTCAGGATCTTGGAAATTTCGATTGCGCTGGATGGTTGCAAGAAACATGCTGGAGAGACTTCGTTCTCAAAAGCTGCAAAGTAAGAACTTTTGCATGACTGATATGCTGCGCTCCCCCGCGAGTGTACATTTCCTGGAACAATTTCCTCTAGTAGCGAGAAGTCCATTGTTGACGATTACTGGCAAGCGCGGAGTAAGTGCAAGACGAATAGCCTGGCAGTCAAGATTTCAGTTCTCGAAACTAATACCAACGTACTTTGATGGAAATAGATTTGGTGGTATGAATGCGAAGATCAAGAAAGCCAAAGGATATGGGTATCTCTACTCGGCCAGATGTTGGATGCAACAAGCAAGCACTCCTGCGGCGAATGAACTCTCATTACAGCCATGTGCAAACAGTTGGTATACAAGCGGGACCAGCACAGGCTAAAGTCATAAGATATTGGCATGGCAGACATATTGAGAAAACGTTAGGAGAAGCATGCATCGTTGGCCAAGTGCCCATTGTGTAGAGGGCTTTTTGAGTCGTTGCAAGGGGAGACTCGCAAAAGTCGAACAAGTGTGGATGCGTAAGAGCACACACCAGCGAACCTGTGACGAAACCCATGACATGGCTTCATGTGAGCTAGAGGTAACCAGTACTTGGGACATGAAAACTTGAGATTGAAATTGAAAGGATTGGAAGCGGTTAACCTGAGTTGTGGTCGAAAGAGAGCTGAGCTGCCTAGACCTTTCTAGGACTAGTGCGAAGTGCGGTGGGGCTGACATCTATGGTGGGGAATTTGGCGTACTTAGACTTACCCTTCTTCATCGTTAGCTAATGGTCTATTGTCCCGCTTGAGCCCAACGTCCTTGGTGGCTACACTGGCTATTACTGATCCGACCGAAGATACTTGATGTAGATACCGGCTGGGCTCATCTGCGAGACGATACGCTGCAACCACACCTAGTCCGATGCCTCTTATCCAGCAAAACCAAGGAAAGAAGATGGACAATCGGCCCTCTTCGTTCCTACATCTTCCCGCTGAGATACGGAAAGTCATATACACTTTTTTGAGACCCGACGGCAACATCAGACCATGGGCCGGATATGCTCATACTCGACAGTCTAAAGCTCGAATTGATGGTGGACCTTGCTGTCCCGCATTGCTGCGAGTGAACTGGCAGATATACAACGAACTGTGGCCTGAATGGTACGGGAATGCGACATTTGGTATCAATATACATACCTATCGCGCTGCGCCACTGTTGTACGCATTCGACAAAGTATATGAGTTTGGCGACGAGCTCCCGCCGCAATTGAAGGCTGTCAAGTCTGCCAAGCTATCTATCTGTGTGGAACCTCCTCGGCGTACACATACGGCAGACCGAACCTTCCCTATAGCCGTTGATATGATAACAGCACTTGTATCGTGGTTCAACACAGATCCTAGATCCCTAAAGAGCCTCGAGCTTGATATCACTTTACCAGCTACTACGTTCAACACAACCTGGCGCCACCCTGCGGAAGCAATTCTCCCAATTCTGGATTTTACTTTGAGTCCATTAAGGAATCTTCATACCCTGGAAGAGGTACACACAAACACTCTTGCAGCTACCCGCGTTGGCATGGCTCCGCCGGGTTTTATTGCACATAGAGAGAATGTAATAGCAGTGGCTGACGACTTTTTGAGCAATCTGAGTTTACAGATGATGGATTCTGGAGTACAAGAAGGCCAGATAGACTACGATGAGATGTGCCATACCTTTGACGATACGGCACTATCGGACCACTCGGCGTCGTCAGGTACAAACTATGGATGAGGGATGGTTGAAGATATATAAATCATGGTGAGCCAGCCTCCCAGTAATCGCGACATGTGGCTGAAACAGAACTCGGCTAGCCGACTGGGTGAGGAAATAAAACTTTACGTGGAAGCAGTAGTAAATATTTCAGATGGATCAAGCTATATCCCATACTTCGTTATTCGCGAGATATGTCAAGGAGATCTTTCGTCGCCCAACGCCTGCTGTTACTACCGATTCAGCTGATCGTTCACAACATGAATAGTTTGCAACGAAAGTACATGCGAGCTGGCGGATTTGACGCTTCTGAGAAGAAGTAGTCATCACAGTGGGAGTTCCTGTGGTGCAATTGGCACACGAAGATAGGGAATTCATAATGTTTTAATATAGGAATGTCAACATTCCTCAAGATCTATTCGCTATACGCCGCCGAAACAATGACAATGTCATCTCCATACGAAGTCCGAAACCCAAAATACCGAAACCCATCAAATATTCTTCGTAATGCCTGGTTGGATCTTTTCCAGGACATCTTTCAACTCATCATACACTCTTTCTTGCGATTTGACTCCCTCCTCGCTTCTTACAAACTCACTTGGCTGTCTGATCTCACAATCAGACATATATTGACCATGGGTTTCCTTTCCACCCGCTGCCCCTGCCATGAGCGTCCGGCTGCCTATCTCAACACTTCTCGCAATGAGTAGCCTGACGAACCAAAAGATCCATCCAGCCAGTCCAGTCATCTCTCGGCTCAGAGCTGTCTTGCACAATCCAGGGTTCACTGTATTGAGTATGACCGGCTCATCTGCACGTGGCCCAGATTGCATAGCTGCCGCGAGCGCTCGCACGCCAAAGACCTCAAGAAGTTTTGAGGTGGGGTAGCGATCATCCACATACTCTTGCTTGTTTTCTTTCAAGGCTTCAAATATCGAATCCTCATGTCGTTCGGCAAATTTAGACTGGCAATTGGTTAGCGAGCTTCATCTCGGACTTGCACTTCAAAACTCACAATGCCATGAACCTCAGAACACACAATCGACAACACAGGCACCAAACCCATTCTCTTCCCCGAACGTCTCAGAATAGGCAAAAGCCCCAACGCCATCAAGAACGTCCCTACAACATTAACAGCAACATTCATCTCCATCCCCTCAGCCATCTGAAACGTCGTCGCCGCAATCCCCGCATTTTCAACTACACGATCCAACCTCTCCATCTTCGCGGCTTTGGCTGTGAATTCCTTGAAGGAATCGAAATTGCTGAGGTCGACTGCCCAGGTCTCACAGACTCCTTTGCGTCCTGTGGAAGTTTCGATGTCTCGACACGCTTCTTCGCCTTTTGCAAGGGAGCGGCAACCTAGGATTACTTTTGAGCAGTGAATTGACAAACTACTCAAACTACTCAACTCAACTCAAACTACTCATGAGTAGAGTTAAGTTGAGTTAAGTAGTATATTACCTTGAGTAGAGTTGAGTTAAGTAGTAGTTTATACTATAAATAGAATATATACTATATAGAGCTATTATAAGCTATATATCTAAACTAATACTAAATAATCAACTCCTAGAGTATATATATAGGGGGTTTCCTCGCTTATTCTAGCCGAGAGTACCTCCTTATACCTTTATAATACCTAACTTTTTTATCTCTTCGAAAGTATCTTTAGATAATCTATTCCTTAGCTATTACTAAGCGAGTCAGCCTACTTATCTAGATCCGAGCGATCCGAGCGATCTGATTAGTCGGATATAACGTATGTGGCGCTACTCACAACTACTCAACTCAACTCAAACTACTCAATGAGTAGAGTTGAGTTGAGTTGAGTAGTTGATAAATTACCTTGAGTTGAGTTGAGTAGCACCCACTACTCAACTCAACTCAACTCATTTAATACACTGCTTTTGAGGCTCCGAGTCGTGTGAAATGGCGGGCGGCTTCTAGACCGAGACCTGTGTTGGCGCCGGTTACGATAACAGTTTCGTTCTCGTAAGATGTGGTGGGGTAGGGAAGTGTGGTGAACTGTGACTTGAGGAATTGGAAGTCCATAGTTCTGATTTGAGGAAAGATGGGTAAAATTGAGTCAAATGAAGATGTTTGGAAAGTTGTTGTAATGGAATTATCTCTGCTGTTATTGTAGTTTCTGGATACCCTATCAACTGAACGAATTATTCAACCTCTCTATAACTATTATATCAGTACCTATACCTCTATACGTCTGTGGCGCGCGGGGTCGCTAACCTTATCTTAACTCCGTCAGCCAGGACTTTGGACCTGTTAACTCCACGTCCGCTCAACCCCATCGGGCATCCTGACAGCTGAGCCAATCAACGTGTCTCGCTCGGGGTAGGCGATATACAAGCGACCAACCAGGCGCTCTCATGCTCATAGACCCATAATTCTACAAAGAATCTATCTCCATCGGACCCGAGTTCGCTGTATTCACTCTTCCGACCCGGCTCCGAAGCCTCGACTTTATTAGCCTCACGCTTCACTAAACTCAAAATTGAAAGCGGAATGGAAGTCAAAATAAATTCCAGCCAAATCATAACTAGAAGGTACGAATTGGGAAGTGTTAATAGAGTTTCTAGCTTGCTGTACAGTACAGGTGGACAATGGAGGATACTGGTCTCTGATTTCGAGTCTGAATTCTGTGTTTCTGATGCATCACATCGCTTGCTTTGAGGAGGCTTAGTGAAAGTAGTATTGAAAGTCTGCATTGAGATGCTGGAACCTAGGGGGATAGGTGTTCTGACTTCAAGAGCACGAGTTTCACACAGCGGACTAGATGCAGCTAGAACGAAAATAATGAACTGCTATATAAATGAATTCAAATAGTGATGATATTATTACTTGCTATCCAGGATCTCATTCTTCGCTTCTTAGTCTTCTTCATCAAGTTTCCCAGATTTAAACGCCGATACCATGAAGAACCCCATACCCACAAAAGCAACCACATATGACTACAGCCTCTCAAAAAATCCCAGGGCCAATTTAGTACTCCGATTATGCAATATCCTGGATTCCCATTTGTTTTTTCAAAAAGCTTACAGCTGACCGGAGAGAAGAGCTTCAGTGGCTATAGATGTGATGTTAGTATTTTCTACAAGGAAAGCTTGGGCGAAGCCAACATACCAGAATTGATGTAAGCTCTTCTTGAGTCGAGAGGAACACCGAATCTCTTCTCTAATTCCACCTTGATACTCTTCTTGGTGACGGTCATCAAATCAGCGGTTTTGAGAATCTCTCTGATCTCTGCAAGGATTGCATCATCGCTAGGTAAACCAGCAAGATTCGCCAGCTCAACTTCTTGGTTCCCACCGTATTGGCTACCACCATACTGGCTTCGATGGTCACCAGGGTTCAGAAGCTCAGAGTGTGCCATTGACATGCGGGATTGAGACTGGTACATATTCGCGTTCTTAGCATCGTATGGGTAATAGCCACCCATTTGTGACATTGGCGCAGATGATGGGAAACCGTACTCAGAAACAGCAGCTGGGTGTTTGGTGCCATAGGAGTATCCAGAAACCTCTGAGCGATCGTCTCGTTGGGTTTGCGCGTCCCAAAGTTCAGCTTGGTACTCCTCCCATTTCTTGTGCGGAATAGAGGCTGGGTCGAATTTTCCTTCATCCGTGATGACAACCTGTTTTCCCTTTTCTCCGGTAACGACACGAGTGTTACCCCACGAGAAATCATCCATATGCCAGAAACTGTAAAGAGGGAGCGCAAAGGTAAACACTGGGATGGCTAAAATGTACAGAATCATCCATCCAATCATCTCCCATTTTCTACGCAAGATGAAGATAATAGCTTGAAGACCATATATAGCCGCGAGCATGATAATCGACGTAATTGGGACAGTCGTGGATGAACTTGTGATGACAAGTACTATCAAGTAGGTGATGAAGGCGAGCGTGACGGGTTGGACGATGGTTGAAAGCAGATCGATGAAGACTATGAATCTCATACTAAAACAACAGAAACCGCACAGTTGTGTCATCGGAATAAGTTCCATAAGATTGTGGACAGTGGAATTAATCCAGCGGCGACGTTGCGACAAAAAGATGGACCAGGTGTCGGGTGCGATAGTCCATGCATGCGCAGTGAATAGATACTTCGTCTTGTACTTCGCGTGGTTCTTGAGAAGCAATGTTGTCAAGTAACGATCTTCACCCAAATGGAGTAAATTCTTCATATGCAGAGTGTCGACACGGATACACGCGTAAGCCTCGACGACCTCCTTACTGACAAACAGAGGCTTCCCAGACTCGGCGGCTCGGACACGATACATGGTGAAACAACCTGGTAAACATGTCACACTACCAAACAAACTTTCGAATGCTTTGGCGAGATTGTGTGAGATGTAGTATTCATAGACCTGTATCATCGTGACATAGGAAGATTTAGCATTCGATAGGGCGGTTTCGCCGCATACACCGATCAGGCGTGTATCGTCCAAGAACGCAGCCACCATTCGAGATGCAGAATCGGGAGCTACAACTGTGTCGGCATCGATTTGCAACATAAATTCATAGAAGGTTGGATTAACACCAATGATGTTTCGTATTTGATGATACATCTCAAGTTCAAGAGGGCTCATCGGAGCGTTGTAGTGAACCCTGTTGAGGAACCTCATCATAACCATCTGGGAATCACGCTTTCCTCGATTACCAGGGCGAGAAACTTCCGATGGTTTACCAACTTTGACAACCACCATGAACGGCACGATGTGACCTTGAACTTCGTAGAGACCAGAGTATACTTTGCCCATGTTGTGTTGTTTCATTCCTTCGCCGAGGGACTCAAAGCTCAAGGGTTCGGGATCAACGGTATCAGAAACGCCGAGAATATCAAGTACGATACGTGGGGTGGGCCTGTCGTTGCCTTGACCGATAATCATTCCATCACAGATCACGACAATAAGTTTGCGCTTATCATCGTATTTCATGCGTGCTGCGGAATCCAGAGCACGGCGGACAGAATCTTCGTCTTCGGTGTAAACCGGAATTTGACAGATAACGAATTTGTCGAGGTTTTCGGGGACGTTCTTGCCGCCAAATTGAAGAGCTGCCAAGAACTTGAACCCAATGACACTGCAAAGAATGACGGAAATGGCCAGAATCAAATACTGGGCGAATTGGCACTTGACTGAGTTCCTAGTATCAACGTTGCCGACGTAAAATAGATTTTCGAGACATTGTTGCATGCGAGCACGCAGACCTGCTTCAAGGTCCAAGGCCAACCAGTATTTCGTGATATCCTGGCCAGCTCTGATTTGGAACAATTGTACTACTTGGTTGTCCATGAAACTCGTGTTGATCCCTGCGACAGTTGAATCGTCCTCGCCAAAATATGGTACAGCTCGTCGTCCACCGGCGATATATCTGGTGAAGTCGTAGACCTTCCCATGTAGAATGGCAATAGATTGCTTTTTTTCACTAAGTGTCTTGATGTATTTGGTGGAGTAACCAATATTCCCCTTCTTGTAGTTGGCTTTCAGCGTGACAAGTTGTTCGTACCACCAATCCTTCCGAACATCTTGTCTGAAAGCTCTGAAGTCGTGATATTGCCAATTCGTGTCTGTTGTGCTGATGACGCTAGCAGACCCGGTAGTATTCACGTTGCTATAATCAAGTGTAACACGGGGGTCGATCGTTCCATCAATACCTCCACAGAGCGCAGATACCTGTACGGGAAAGAGTGAGGTAGCATCCAGGCCGGCGTAAGCCATGATGGACTTTTCGGGGATGATGTTTGGATAATGGGCCGGATAGAAGGCAGAAAGGTCAAAGACGTAGCCACGCATTGCTACGTAGCCTGTAGACCCGTCCTCTCCATCGAAGGAAGAGAGCTCGGAAGCACTGTAGACGTGTTGTTTTGGACAGATGAGAAGAGGGAAGACGACAATGAAGAAAGCGGAGAGAAGGCAGGTCCACCAAATCATCATGTTGATGGCCAACTTCTCCCTCCAGGCCTGTCGTACATCTTTCCGGGGCATCCTACCAATGATGCGGACAAGAAAATCTGGTATCAACCAAGTCATCATCCAGACCGTAGCGACCCAGCGTTTGCGGCTAGCGCTGGTCTTGACTTCCTCAACTTCGACCATAACCTTTTCATTGCCCTTCTCAGCCATCTGCTCTCTTGTGTCAAGATTCCGGAACATATCACCTTGACCAAGAGCAGAAGCGCCGGCCTCGGAACGAGAATCAACATCTGGACTGCCAAAGTAACCAGACTTCTTGTCGCCACCATAGATGAAAGCGCCGGGGGAGGGTGTCCCTGACGCGAGAAGGCGTTCCTTGGACGCGCCATAGTGGCCGTCTGCTGGAGTCAGTAATCCGTCGCCTCCATCGTCGGAGGCAGTAATATAGCGACCAGCAGTGAAGCCCCTCTCGCCTAATCTCGCGATTTCCGACCAGCATCGCTCACTCAAAAAGACACCTGTGGCGCCGACTTGAGCCTCATTACCTGGCCATCTTTTCTCCTCTACGACCATGGTAGCCTTTTCGCGTTCGCTGCCGATCAACACCGTGTCGGCATCAGCTAGACCCAAAAATTCTCCGAAGGGTATGAAGAGGCTGTAATCCGCGTTTCGTAATCGTTGACTGATCTCTGCAATACCAAAGGTCTGAATTTGAGTGCGCACACACTTGCTGTCGAACTGGTTGGCGATTCTTCGATCGTTAGGTTTGAGACAGAACACAAAGTAAGGATTGGTATTCGAGGCGGTAAGTGATTTCGTCACATTGTCCAGTGACGAAAGGAATTGACCAGCCGCTCCTTGTTCGAGATTTCGGCCTCGGCGCCCATTGGCATCCGTTTCGATCACTTCTGGTAGATCCTCAGAAGATTCGCCGAAGGGCTGATGTTCACGACCGCCAAATCTAGCTGGGCGGTCTCCTTTCCTCCTCATCACGCTTGGCTTTCGCAATGGTTTCGAGCTGACCTGAGCCTGCATGATAGTCGATTTCTCCTGCGGGTGCACCATGGTTTGTAGAGCTTCCTGTCCAAAGAGCTGACCGACAAAGTTGCTCTTGGTAGAGGATATCAAGTTCATCAGGTCACCTGAAATCACTTCTCCGTTTTCTTCAACAAGTCCTCCAACCAAGTAATCTACTTCACCAGCAAAATGTTTTACCGCAAAAGAAGCGGATGTGTTGTGTGTCACGAAATTGCTTCCAGGAAGTTTCGACGTTGGACTTCCAACTGCAATAGCAGGATTCTTGCCCTCAAAACGCTTTCGGAGACTTTCAAGGAGTTGCATATCGGTCCGATTTCGCTTAGTCTGATCATCCAAGATACTCAAGAGACCATTACCATGCTTCAGAAGACCCTTTACAGCATCTGAGTTGTCGAAGTAGCTAGTAGCTGGTACGCTGACTTCTTCACTTTCCAACATCTCTGCTTTGCCTTCGAAGAAGCTCTGCAGAGTGAAATTATACAGCGACTCCGTGGCTGCATTGCTGAGAAGCTGGTCGAGCGTAGAATCTGTAGAGCGCTGTTGAGAGAATCCCGGAAAATCGATAATCGAAATGGTGTTTCCGACCGTATCTTCTACGGCACAGAGTCTCTGGTTGATACTCTCAATCACATAAGCAACAAGCAGAGAGTACAACGTCCTAGCTAACTCATCTGCATTGTTTCTCGCACCCTTGGGATCTAACATGACCGTTACACGCTCGCGCTGCAGTACCTTCGTCTTGTATCCCAGTGTCGTCTGTAGATCTGCAGCACCCACTCCCAGAAAAGCTGCGATCGTGCCCAAAACCTCCTTATTTCGGACTGCGGTGAAGGTTTGCGATCCCTCATGCGAAAAGCCACCGCTATCATCAGCTGTCGCAGTGGTGTCGGAGCTTGTCTCAAATTCAAGTTGGCCGATGTGTAAAATACTGGCCAACACCTGGCAAATTTCGGCGATTTCACTTCTAGGAAATTCCAGCTTTCTCAAGGCCGTCTTGAACAATTGGAATCCTTCAGCATCATTGATACCAACCTTAAGTTGCGTCGGATGGCCCAAATATCTCCACCGCTTTTGTTGGGCACCTGTAGAGTTTCTGGCATTGTGTCCGGGTACAGCAGTTGCAAGTGGTCCCAAAGCATCCAGACCAAGATGAGACTTCTCAGCAGCACTGGTTCCAGCTAAAAGATAGTACAGCACATGGAAGCTTCGCTCTCCAGTAGGTACAGCTGCCACTCTGCTCCGCTCCAATCTGTGGTCCAGTACCTTACCACCGATGAGTGTCGGATTGACTGTTGCGGCAGTCTCGTATTGAAGTTCGAAGAACAGTCCAGCCTTTGAAGCTGTAGGTGTTGTCGCAGTCTTGGTGGTTGTCAAAGTATCGAAAACATACGCAGCAAGGGAAAGCTTGGTTGAGAGGGGTGTCGAGGATTTGCTGAATAGTGCTGACAGTAGGTGAGATCGGACCGTGGTTTTCCCTGAACCAGACTCGCCGCTGAGAATTGTTAGCTTTGGTCTGCGGAAACTCAGTTGTATTGCCCATTGACTCAACTTACAGGAAAATGACCGCTTGATTTTCGGATCGTGCTCCGAGGCGTGTGAATGCCCTGTCAGCAAGCTCCTCGGCTCCTCCCATGGCAGAACCCTCTTTTGCCCCATCTGGACCCTTTGTAGAGGACGCATATGTATTAAGTGATATTAATGCGTGAGATGATAGTTGTGCAGTTGGCAAAGAAACATGAAATCGACTCGCAAGATGTGCTGTAAGATGTGTATCGGATTGGAGATGGGCTGGAAGAGCGGGAAGGGAGGGTTGCGAATGAGCACCTCCGCCTCCTTGTGTATTCGTAGTCATGGTGATTGTCTGGGTCGGAACCCTTGGAATAGGTAGGGGACACTCAAATAACTATGAGGCTGATCGAGGGTTCGTACGGTGACAATTGTTGTTTTGCGAGGCGTGTCCTGGATAGAGTTCGGATTTCTGCGTGAATCTCCTAGGTAACGCAGCAGCGTCCTGGTCTAACTTGACCAAACCAAATCAATGCTCGTTGATAGGAAAATAGTGAACGTATTACTGTAGTGAAGAGCGAGTGTCGATGGGAAAGAAGTAGCAAGCCCGTGAGTGGCCATACAAAGAACGATGAGGATGCAGAAATGTCGTTGGAGAATAGAGATCAGATCTCGTTGTCTCCGTCCGGTCCTTCATGCCTGGTGTTGTGCGCAGGGGTTGGTTATGGGTTGTTCGTGTTGAGCCATTTGAGGGTGGAGACGCGTAATGGGTCGCCGTAGTGGCAGGCTATTTTGGGATTTTCGCTTCGGGTGGGCCAGCGAAGGCGGAGTCCTGTGGTTTTCATCAACACCAACGACTCCATTCACGCAGAGATATACAGTATCGAGCCCTCAAAATGCAAGTACGCATGTAGACTCATGCTGGAAATTGATTCTTCGATATTTTATGACCCCCTCTTGTACCTGCGCTTTTTGCCCTTCTGAGATACTCTCGAGCGGGCAGAATGCCGTTTATCATCAGAGAGATCTTGTAATTCTTGGTAAAATGTTATACTCCATACGACTTAATAAACCGCGGGTGCGAGGATAGCCTTGTGGAGACTACTGACACTGCAGAGAATGGCCTAAATGTGTATCTTCCTTTCGATACAGTGTGCGATGCCCTCCGGTGTTCATATCTTGTGATACTACGTATAAATGTCAACTTCAAATCTACCCAGAAGCCAGGCCAGCAACTGGTCAGCATCATCAACCAAGGATGTAGCAGCGTTCGGTACTCCGCTTTTTGACTGGCCACCATCGCGGACTTTCTGTAACATCAGATGCCGTAACATACGAAGTGTGAGCCGAGTGGTGGAGCAGCCAGCAGTCTTCTCGTCGCGCTTAAACGATATCCTACTTCCAAGGGCACACAGTTTCACGCTCGCCAGTAGTCATCCTCAGTTCGTTTTGTCACAACGAAAGTCATATCGCGCTGACGGTGACGGTGGCATTAAAACGAAGTTCGATATCTGTATTCTGTAACTTGAATCTCAAATCATGCCCACAAAGGAGAGAATCACCTGTCGTCCATGTCCATAATTATCCTGCACGCATCACCCGGCTTTCCTTGGTTATGACGCCGTCGATACGGGCAGGAGGGTGGTGGCCCGACCAGATCCCTTAGACTCGCTTGTGCTACTACGGAGGCCTTCATTCATCTATCGCCTTTCAGAAATATATGAAACCCTCAAACTTTAAAAGAAAAGAAAAGGGACCCTTCATCTCATTTGTTCGAGTCTGACCACAATCGCCACTGGTTCTGTAATCTCGCAAGCAATTACATTGGCCAAAAGGAATCTGTGGAAAACAAATCTGGAGGATGACTATTTAGACTCATGTGCACTTATATACAGTAGAGTACTGTAGGTGGACAGTACAATATAGAGAACGGTAGAAGAATTCAATGAGTAGTCGTCAGAGACGTCAATGGGCGGATCTGTGCTTTGCAGACAGAACTCTTCCTAGTTGACAGACGCATGAATACGAAAATAACCATAGCCTGGTGCCGCTGTATGTGCTGAAGCTTCTCAAAGAGCACCCTTTAAAAGCGTGATTGGCTTCAGAATGATAGCACCTGAGGAATGATAGTGGCGAAGATGGGACAAACCATAAAGCAGCAGGGTCGACAACTCGTATTGGAAGGAGTTCGGTGGAGTTGGTACTATTGTAAGCGGGTGTGCTACAGTACGAAGTACTTCGTATAAGGGGGCTTAGTGAATCATCATTCACCAAGACCCCTATCGATTGGCGAAGAGAGAAAAAAAAATCAATTCAGGGGTTCGCTGCATAGTTGGTGTCTATACTGTCGGATACGGTGACCTTCCATCAGCACCGCCAGCAATCAACAATTTCGCAGCACATCAGACATTCATTCCATCTCACGTCCAGCATGCTTCGTTTCTAGTTTCTCGATCATCTCAACCAACTTTCAGTATTCAACCCAATTTCCATCGTCAAGCCGCCTCACTCGTTTTGGTGGCAAGTTCTGCCTGCACTGCTTTCTTATTCGTTATAATACAGTCCTCTCGTTTGCTCCGCGTCATTCTTCTTCCTGCAAGCCTGTTGCTCAGCGACCAGACCTCCCCCGTCGAACTGCCCTCGAGCAACCCACTTCGAATCTACACACTCATATTTGGTCATATCGTGTACGCCGCATCTGGCAGCCTCCTCTTGAATAATAGAAACATCTCCAACATTGGATACTATCTGGGTGGAACAGTCTGATTATCAACAACTGGTTAGGGAGCCGTAAGGCGGCCAACAGTACACCATGGCCAACATGAACCGAATGTCGATGTACTCGACGGCATCTTCAGCCCCTGGATCACGAAACCCTAATTCGACGGCTCAGCAATCGACTCAGCTTTCGACCACGACATTGCTCAATGCCGTACATACAATCTACACATCAGGCCAGCCATACAGACTCGATGCCAGCACCAGCTTGGTTGTAAATACTTGGTTAACCGCCTCGCAAGGCGACCACGAAGGTCAGACTGGTGGCACCGTTGATGCTGCAATTTCTGCTCGAGCTTGGGAACACGCCAGACGTCGCGCGGAAGATGGTTGCATAGTTTTGGGGTAAGCTATAATTCTTTGCAAGTAACCAATAATTTCTGACCTTCTTTAGTTCGCTCCACGCGTCGACACCATCAGTCCTAGTACCATTCCTCGGAACACTACCTCTCTCGATCCCTTCATCATTATATACAGCACTGAATGCTCTACGACCCTTTATCCACACAGTCTCGCCACAAAACCCCTCCGCTCCAAGACAGTCGGCACTGGGCGTAACTCTGACGCTCACTCTTGCAGGAACCCTAACTGCCGCTTCAATAGCATTGTCGGAGGGTGGGATCGATACGTCCAAAGGTTTACTAAACGTTCCAAGTGAAAGTGGCTATCGTGCTTTCGACGTTTTCTACTACCTTCTCACATCTGCTTCCACCCCTGCCGAAAGGGAATTCCTAGGACTGAAACATGCCTCCACTTACGCTCTTTTATCAAAATCTGGGACATACGATCCGCCATCATATCTACCAACCGCGGACGATGCGGCTTCTGCCGACGACTTTCGAGCTGCCCTCAAAGAAATTGGAATTAAAGGAGCAGCACACCGAAATTTGATATCTATATTGGCTGGATTATTGAAGCTGGGTGACACGCTAAGTTTCAATCTGGACGAGGATGCTTTGGAGGACGTGTGCGAAGATGTGGGAGGGCTGCTTGGGCTCGAGCCAGAGGTTCTGGTCAAGCAATGCACCATGTCCGAACGGGAAACCTTGATCGGTGGATTATACGAGGCACTGGTCGATTGGGTCATTCTCAAAGCAAATGAAGCCATCAGCAATGAAATGCTCCGTATCAAAGACGGAGATTCTTCAAGTGATGGCGGACCTGGCGCCAGAACCCCCAATTCTGACGAAGATAATGGTGACACTGTGTGCATAACTATTCTCGAAATTCCAGATGCTACTCTAGGAAAAGCCGCCGCGATGCGTGGTGTCTTTGACGATACCCAGGGAATCAACTCGGAAATGAAAGAGGATGGGGTCGACGTGGTAACCGCCGGATCATCTGTTCTACGGGAAATGCAAAATGCTCTGTCTGACGTCGGACCAGACCTGGGAATTATGACCGGCCCCGCTGGAAGAGACCGCGAGCATGAGCTGGAGAGGCGAGAGGTAGTCTTGGAGAAAGTCGGACGTGAGGGCGAAGAAGATGGTTTCTTGAAGAAAATTCTTTTCCCTGTCGAAGGCCAAGGTGTAAATCTCGGTCGCCAGGGCCGACTTGATCTCCCAGCTGTCCTAGGGAGCAGCCGCGTATGGTATCATCTGGCATTGCACCCTACCGATGAGTCCCCGGCCAGCTTAGCATCTCTGCCTTCCACAACATCTGCATGGTCAGCTGGAACGGTTTCACGACAATTAAGGTCGTGGCGCCTTCCAGAATGGGCAAATCGCAGAAACAAGAACCTCGATTTCACCGCGGATTTCGATCTGGAGGAATTCTGCCAACGTTATGCTCTTTTGGGATGCAAAGACGGTAAAGACGGGATCGAAAGCTGGGTTATGGAACGTGGTTGGAGTAATGGAGAGGTTGTCGTCGGCACAGAGCGCATATGGATGAGAGAAAGTGCCTGGTGGGAAGCCGAGGGCATGCTTGATCTGAAGCCTGCCAACGATGCTTTCATGGGTACCAACAGCATGATGATGGCTAATCAACAACTTGATACCGGATACTCTGCTGGCCCAAATGGCAGCGGGTTCTTCCCTCCAATGAACGAATTGACTCCTCATGGGAGCAGAGAGGGCCTGCTAGGTCGTCAAAGTTCTGCTACTGCGGCTCGAAGCCAGCTCGGCGCTCGGTCAATTGCACCTTCACGCAATATCAGTGGTGGTGACTATGGTCTTGGCTTCAAAGGAGACGACATGAAAGGTCAAGTATACTACACCAACGAACACGGCGAGTTGGTCGACAACACGGATCCAGAGTTGGCGGAAGGGAAGAGTGTCACCACAACAGAGCAAACTACGAGTCGTCGCATTTGGGTTGCTGTAGTCTGGGCATTGACATTCTGGATCCCTTCTTTCGTACTTCGATACGTTGGTCGTATGAAGCGTCCAGATGTCAGAATGGCATGGCGTGAGAAGCTTGTTCTGGTCTTTGGCATATTACTTCTGAATGCGATTATCGTTTTTTGGATCGTCGAATTCGGAAACCTCCTCTGTCCGAATAAGGACAAAGTTTGGAACGTGAATGAACTCGCAACTCATCAAGGAGAGACCGATTTCTGGGTCGGGATCCACGGCAAGGTTTATGACATATCGCATTTCTGGAAAATTGACCACAGTGATACGGTCATCACAACCTCGTCCGAGAACATGCAGCCCTTCGCTGGTTTAGTCCTTGATGACTATTTCCTGCCGCCACTTTATAAGGGCTGTCCAGGCCTAGTAACTGAGGAGAGTTTAACTCTTCAATTCAACAACACTCCTTTATACCCAGACGCAAAACACGTTTCGGGAAGCCTACAGCCATATGTGGCCAGTAAATTGCACAACGAGGACTGGTATGGAAACATCTTTCTTCCCAAGATCAAGGAATACTACCATGGAGATATCGTAACCAAGAGATCGACCGTTTCCGGCGATGGTCAAAACAATCAACACAAATGGTTTATCTTGAACAGTAGAATCTATGATCTCACCAATTACTTCTACACTTTGAAACTGATGGGGAATTTGGCTACGTACAAATTCGTCGACGAGACGATATCGGATTTGATCAACGAGAACCCAGGCCAAGATATTACAAACAAATGGGAAAAGATGGTCGAGACCGCCAATGCCACTCAACGAAATGTCATCGCAAACAATCTCAACTGTTTTGACAATATGTGGTATGTTGGATATCCAGATTTCCGTGACACTGCCAAATGTCAAGTCAACAACTACATTCTGCTCGCATTTACTGTCATCTTGTGCGCCGTTATCGGGACCAAGTTCCTGGCTGCGCTGCAGTTCGGATCTAAGCGTCGCCCACAACCACAAGATAAATTCGTCATTTGCCAGGTGCCTGCCTACACTGAGGGCGAGGACTCTTTACGAAAGGCACTCGACTCACTGACCGCTCTCCAGTACGACAACAAGAGAAAGCTTATTTGCGTCATTTGTGACGGCATGATTGTTGGAGGCGGTAATGACAGGCCTACCCCTAAGATCGTTTTGGATATCCTTGGAGTCGATCCGAAGCTCGATCCTCCTGCCCTACCTTTCAAATCTGTCGGAGAGAGCAGCGAACAGCTCAATTACGGCAAAGTTTATTCGGGTCTTTATGAATATGAGGGCAATGTGGTTCCATATATTGTTGTGGTCAAGGTTGGCAAGGAATCTGAACAGTCAAAATCGAAGCCTGGTAATCGTGGAAAGCGAGACTCTCAAATCCTTCTCATGAGTTTCTTGAACCGTGTACATCATAGATCGCCTATGTCGCCGCTTGAGCTCGAAATGTTCCACCAGGTTAACAACATTATCGGAGTAGACCCTGAGCTATACGAGTACCTTCTCATGGTTGATGCTGATACAAGTGTCCGGGAAGACTCACTGAACCGTTTGGTTGCCGCCTGTTCAAATAACGCTAAGATTGCTGGGATCTGTGGAGAAACGAGTCTGGAGAACGAAGAGCGGTCTTGGTGGACTATGATTCAAGTTTACGAATACTTCATTTCCCATCATCTTGCCAAGGCTTTCGAATCGCTTTTCGGCAGTGTTACGTGTTTACCTGGATGGTATGAATATCCTGTCTCCTGAAGAAAGAAGTACTAACATCATATAGTTTCTCCATGTATCGCCTGCGAACAGCTGACAAGGGCAAGCCTTTGATTATTTCCGATGCAGTCATCCATGAGTATTCCGATTGCTCAGTCGATACTTTACACAAGAAAAACTTGTTGTCGCTTGGTGAAGATCGATTTCTCACGACTCTTATGACCAAACATTTCCCGTATATGTCTTACAAATTCATCCCTGACGCGTTCGCAAGTACCGCTGCGCCTGAGACATGGAGTGTTTTGCTCTCCCAAAGAAGACGTTGGATCAACTCGACTATTCACAACTTGGCTGAGTTGGTTTGGCTCAAGGAAATGTGTGGTTTCTGCTGCTTCAGTATGAGATTCATCGTTTTCATTGATCTATTTGGTACAATTATCCTTCCAGCAACTACTGTGTATCTCGCATACCTCATCTACTTGGTGGCCTCCCACAAGGGTCAATTCCCACTGATCTCAATTGTCATGATCGCCGCAGTCTACGGATTACAGGCGCTTATTTTCATTCTCAAGCGACAATGGCAGCACATCGGATGGATGATCATCTACATACTTGCTTTCCCTATCTACTCTTTCGTCCTTCCGGTGTACTCTTTCTGGAACCAAGACAATTTCTCGTGGGGTAATACTCGTATTGTCGTCGAGGAGAAAGGTGGCAAACAAATTATACAGGTCGACGATGAGGGATTTGATCCTCGCAGCATTCCACTTCAAAGATGGGATGACTATGCTCTTACCAACAATCTTCCAGGTCGTCGTGGAGTTGCTGTAGAGAAGTCTTACGACAACTACGAAGATCAATACGAGATGGACGATATGAAATCAATGTACTCCTCCGTCAAGCCTGCTTCTACTGTTTTGACCGGCTTCCCTGGTCGTGGACATTACGTTCCACCGATTTCTCCAGGCGTGCGGCAATCTGTCTACTCAACGGCCCCTTACACAGATCATCCAGCTGCTCGCAATCACTCAATGATGTCTCTTGGTGGTGGACTACAAGATCGTTCTGCATCCCCATATCAGGACTACCCTCAGGCGCATTCCCAACGACCAAGCATGGCGATGATGCCTTCCTCTGATAATTTGATAGGCGCTCCATCTCCTGGAATGGGCCCATCACGCAGCGCTATGGGTTTTACTGGAGGTGCTCGCACGCCAATGGGCCACGATGGCATGAGACCGGTCAGTCAATTTGACTTCCAGCGAGGTAATGCTGGGCCAGACGATCTAATGATCGTCGATGCTATCCGATCTTGCCTGGGAGAGGTTGACTTGGATAATGTTACCAAGAAGCAAGTCAGAGCTCTGGTAGAGCAGAGGTTGCAAACCGAATTGGTCGGCGACAGGAAAGTATTCCTGGACAGACAGATCGATCAGGAACTGGCTAACATGTAACCGCGGCCATAATTGAGTTTTATGGCAAGGAATCGCATCGGAGGTGTACGAAAAGAACAAAATTTCAGTCTGTTTCCTGTTCGTTGTGTGCATATCATGTTAGCATTAGTCATTGATGACGAGATGGTTGGGGCATAAAGGGTTTTATGGATAGGCGGCGTTAGCAAAGGGGGCGTTTAACCTTTTTCCAACTTTTTTGGCTATCTTGCGTTGTCTGGATAATACTGCGGGGAGAGGATAGGTGCATAATAGGTACACAGCGTACAATACAATCCTTTGAACTTCAATTATTCTATAAATCTTTTTGGCTATTTGAGCTTGTAAATTCTGTGGTACGTATCTATGCCCTCTGTCCATTTGAAATCATCGCGTGCTGGCGAGGATGGCTTTTGCAGCTGACTCACTTTTCTGTATTATACTTCCTACGTCGCTCTCACCCGCTATGGGCGCGAGATGAATACTGGCAGATTTGACATTTCCTCTGTCGCCATTCCCCTGTTAAAAGTTCTTCTCTGGCCACAATATTATACCTTGTGGCGATAACCGTTTTGTTTATGGCCCTCCCTGGGGGGGATAGTGTAGGAATTGGTGTTTTGTCTCCCCCCCCGGGATATCTTGTATATAGTACCCGTGTTGGGATTGACTCGAAGTACGGCTTAGATGAGACTGCGTACAAGGTTTACAGGTGTGTTTGAAGTGGTGGGATTGAT
The DNA here is from genome assembly GCA_003988945.1 of Chaetoscypha palmicola. Classification (NCBI taxonomy): domain Eukaryota; kingdom Fungi; phylum Ascomycota; class Leotiomycetes; order Helotiales; family Helotiaceae; genus Chaetoscypha; species Chaetoscypha palmicola. The sequence goes on along the minus strand of QYAH01000294.1, from coordinate 14,457 downwards.
GGTTGGAGTGGGGATCGTAAGCCGCGCTGTTTGATACCTCTGGATGGCGTTGTGTGATCTAAAAGGAGGAAGCACCCAGGGGATGACCAATTAACATTCTGGCCGCAAACACGATATTAGAGCAGGAAGCTATAGATTTAGAACCGTGAAAATTCTGACTGTCCCTGATTTTTAGAATGTAGTCTACTTCAGTATCTACCCTACAGGTAAGGTTTAGTGCTGTAAATACTCTACAGGATGTATAACAACTTTTGGAAGTTTTACTAGCAGGAACGCTATTTCACTTTTTGGTGGAGAGTAGAGCTTTAGTGTTTGATAGAGAGGGATTAGAGTAGTGATTTAGAGGCTGTGAAGTATTGTCTTGGTTGTGAGAGGTGTGAAATATAATGTATATGCCGCCGCTATTTGTGTATTTTTTCCATGACAGGGAGGATGATTTGTTGAACGTTCTACTGCTTACCTCAATATAGAAATCGTCAAAATTTCAGCGCCATCTGTTTTATGTTCGCCAATCCGACTGAAAGATAATGCCCCGGAAGTGCTCTGTGGTACTCGTGAGTCGTGGTGTTCATGAACACGACGCTCTTCGTGAGTACTGTCTGGCTCTTGTGATCACTACGGTACGTAACTATTACGACTTCTGAGACGCCGCAGAGCGCAGCCTTGGAACAGTCCCTATAACGCTGTCACTATAACGTAAACTGTAGCACTTAAGTACGTATCGATCCGACGTAAAATCATAGTGTTGTCGCCACGCCCGAGCTGGGAATTCGAAGAGTATCATAATTTTATTAGCGCGTTCGACAATGTTCGACCCCTAGGAGTTCTAAAACTATCTTATCTCTCAAATAGTCAAACTGTATGAGACAAGAGCTCGTTCGGAGCGTTTGGGATATCTTCCGTCTTGTAGAGTCCTAGGTAGATAGTAATCAGTAAGAATATCGATAATTTTCCTACGGTAGGAAAATTATATAAGTAGAGTAGAGTAGAGTAGTAATAAGTAGCGCTATATACGTCATATCTAACTAATTAGATCGCTCGGATCTAGATAAGCGAGGGGTACTAGCTTAGTAATAGAGAGCCTCGCTTAGTAAATATCTACTATTTTTTAGTATTCTAGACTAAACTAGAGATATTATAAGTAGAGTAAAGTTTAATATATATAAAAAGTATATATTACTAATACTATAGATAAATATATTCTATTTATAGTACTAATTATACTACTTAAACTACTTAAGGTAATTATTACTACTCTACTCTACTCTACTCTACTCTACTCTACTCTACTCATGAGTAGTTTGAATAGAGTAGAGTAGTATGAGTAGTTTGTCAATACACTGTTCCTACCTACAACCTTGCACTAACGTGATCTGATAGGTTTAAACAGTATTATGTCTTAGGGTTTATAAACACCACGAACTCGTGCCTAATCAGGAACAGAAGTTGTGTGGACTCCGAAATCATACACTTACATTTTTCATTACAACCTCCGCATATCTCAAATCTTGAATGGACGATCCGCTACACCTGCTATATTTGTTATACTTGAGTCAAAACTCATGCATAGGTGGAAGTGTCATCTGCACCGTGGCAAGGCTAAGCCCACTCAAACATTAATTGGAGTACAACAGACTTACGTGTTCTCCCTGGGATGATATACCAAATAATGAGTACTGCCTTCTCTAGAAGCTTATACAGCTATAATGTATCTTCGTGGGCTCGGGACGCTGGGACGGGGCTTTTTGCTCCCGAATTTTGAGGGATTATACTGGTGTTGTTGGATTGCGAATACCTTTCGAAGGAGGATTAGCCTCTGTTTTGGATATAACTAGTCGGACACATGGTGTTTTTGCCAAGTAGGGCTATCGGGGCTATAACGAGGGTCATTGTGGCATTGCATCATACGTCATGAAACTTCTGGATTCTGTTAGATCTTGCTGATGCTGCGGGTATCATAGAAGGAAATGTATCACAAATCAGGTGTTTGTACTGATTGATTGATGTCTTCTGAGAACTGTCAAAGAAGTGACCTTTTGCATGTGGATGGCTTGAGTGACCAAAATTCTAGCACCCTTCGCGGATGGCTGATGAAAATGTTCTTGGAAAGCTGTTATAATTTGTGCCATCCCGGGTGTTGCATGTGATAGCACAGGGGAGCTATGCTTTTGAGCGTCCGGCAGATAGATGGATTCAAGCAATGCTTAGTCTTTTCTAATTCTTTATTCTTGGTAAAGTCCAAAAGACTCACTCGGTCGGCCGCAAGCGATACTGGTACTATTCAAATTGCGATGATGAAAGCCAAGGCAAGGAATCGCTTAGCCACGACTGAGAGAATCACCTGCTGTGTCGATGCTACGTCTTGGAATTTAAAAAGTACCTTACAGGTCTCTCTTGTTCTTAAGCTATTTGAGACCTCTAGTGGCCTATTCTGAGGAAACTCAGAGTCAAATAGCCTGTTTGACCTAGTCGTCACGCAAGTGAGTTCAGGAACAGGTGTCCGGCAAACGTGGAAGAGGGGACGATGCCAAGTAGGCAGTGATAAATTGCTCTTTGTGATATTGGTTACCTAGCAGGACGTGAAGTCTCTTGAAAATTCTCGGTTTTGCATCTTATAATGCTTCTATTATAGCTTAGCACTCCGTCAGAAGACCAAAATGATGAAGTACTTTCTAGCCGATGGACTCTTTGGGGATGTAGTGCATTGGCGACGTACGTCTTCAGCTGAATACTTCATATATTAACCGTTCTTGTGCTTTGCGCCGCACTCGCTTCAGATGCTGTGTAATCAGTCTTTCCAATACCGAATTGCATATCGCCTGTTAAAGCGTTGCCGATTCTGCTGCACATCTACGGTACGGTGGACTTATACCAAAGATTAGTCGAGCACAGCTCACGTCACGGGTCGTTGTGCTGTTCCCTGATACTTGGGATACCTCTCGATTTCACCCCTTTCAATCTGTTAATTCTCCTCTCATGGTGCGGCTATCCCGCAATGATAGGCCCACGACGTGGCCAACAAGGCTACTTAGAACTTGCTCTGCAAATATTCTATTACGCAACAGATTCAATACACTAGCTGTGTTGCTAATTGGTCCAGTCACGAACTTGCTTGCCAAGCTTAGGAGACTAGAGTCCGTTCTATTGCCATCTGTAGGAGGTGTCGATCGACGCTCTAATATAAATTCTTTATGCGGTGAAACTCTCCGTATGGCTGGGAATCAGCGATCACATATCCATTCTTGCCTCATGCACTTTCAATTGCTGTCTTTCAAAAGAAAACGGCGTCCAAATGGCTAATTCGGGCCCCGTTACACTATATAATGCTGCATGCCAAGTGTGGGGAAATACCGAATGGACTCCAAGGTACAACGTATTGACAAATATTCAGCCAAATGAAGCATCGAATTATATGAATACCATGCGTTGCGGTAGTAATCCTGAGTTGCGGGGAAGCCGTGGTGCATATAACCTGCATCACCGTTCCTGTTCCGCGAATTCGGGTCCCTGATGTGGAGATGATCGTCCTCTCGCTTAAGCTTTGAATCTCCCCCTTTTTAAGCTTCACCGGGAGATTTGGAGAAGTGCAACGGTTTCGTGCTCGATGACGTCGGCTAACATGTATCGTGCTGAAGCTTGAAGAACGGCATATACAAAGGATTTTAGCCACCACTGTTGTAATACCTTCCACTGCCTCCTTTGCCTCCTCAACGCGACCACGTCTCGGCAGACTTCTCCAACAAATTCCACCGGCTGAAATATGTGCAGCAATCTTTGAATGATGCCTAGATCTCTAGAGACTTCTGTGATCATTGCAAGTCTACCTTTGGAAGCTTGACCGTCTTCATAGGCTCGCCACCGTTTCCAGGGATATGATCGCAAGGTGGGAAACATCTCGAAAGCATCATCGGTGTCGTATCCAGCTAGACGCGTGCATGTTCCATGGAAAGAATTTTCATTTTCGAAATGCAAGATTTCAATAGTGCCATATTTTGAGCCATGAAATCCCGAAGATACGACCTATGGAAAAGAGGAGAGCGGAGGAAACAAAATAACCAGAAGAGAAGCGCGGAGCGCAACACGTACCCTCATTCCGAGAAAATGAGTATAAAGTCGTCAATATGTCCAGTCATCTGAATCCATCTTCAGCTCCACTACAAGCAAAGATAGCACACTCGTCATACTTTTCCAGCTTTAGCACATATCTTTCCAATCCCATTTCGGAGTAAATATCACAGGAGTAACCTCTCCAAACCTTCAAGATGCAATACTCGTTCATCACCATCATGACCGCGGCATTTGCTGCTCAGGTTCTTGCTGCTCCCACTGGAGTAAATCTCCTTGCTTCCTCCATACATCTCCAATACTAACATTGCCTCAGGACAACCCACCTGCAGGAAGCTGCCCTGGTGCTCCAGAACCAACCACTCCAACTGTTCCCACCATTCCAATCCCAACTGTACTCCCACCAGTCACCAGTCCATCCACCCCAATGCCAACCGGCCCAACCTACCCAGCAGGTTGCACCTTCACCTGCTCCTGGCCAGCCACCATCGAACTTCTCAACTGCGTTAACGTCATCACCGGTACCACCATTGATGTCCCAATCACCGCACTCGACCCCATCCCAACTATCGGAAAGCGAGCCGTCAGCACTGGCACCAAGGACTACTGCTGCAAGCCTGGTGGGTTGTTGATCAGCGCTTTAACTTGTGTGGATATCCTCACGGGCGATGAGATTAATATTCCAATCAATCTATTGAACGGTGGCTCTTAAATTGGTGCTTCAAATCTGGGTATGATGGTCTATGGTCGGCAGTGTGAGAAAAGTCGGGGTGGTGGGGTTTGATGGAAGGAGGAAATGGGTCTTTCGTTAAGTAGTGAAGTTTTGTGCTCGAGTCTGCGAGGTGTGAATAGTGAAATTGTCTCTTAGTAAATACGATCTTGAAAACTCTTGTGCAAGTGCAAGTGCAAAACGTGTATGTCTCGCTACTTAAGTACTTCACTGCAGATGCAGCGACAATGCTAATGCGTGTGTCATGTTTCCTGGGGCATCGAAGTAAATGGCCTGTAACATCTATCTGTTCCGTTATACTCGTGAATTCTAGTGTTCATGAATACTATATAGTATTCGTGAGTATAACGTTATATTCGTGAATTACACGCTCTTCACGAATACTATATAGTACTTATAAGTAACACAGAGCGTAACTATTCCTATTAATTAATAGAGTAATATAGATATAGAGTATAACTATTTAATTTAATTAATCTAATCTCTATTACGTCGCTTAGTAGTAGGTTTATTAAATCTATTAAACCTATTAATTATAAGGTTAGCTATCCTCTTTCTCTTATAGGTTGTTTATATAACTTCCTATAATTACACTTCCTATAACTCCTCTAGAATAGATAATATACGCTATAGCTATTAATACTAAGAAATTAATTAATTTACGACCGGAGGAACTACGCTCTACGCTCTACGCTCCGAGTTCCGTGTTACTTATAAGTACTATATAGTATTTATAAAGCTATATTATTCACAAACACCACGTTATACTCACGAATACTATATAGTATTCATAAATACCAGAATTTATGAGTATAACGGAACATATCTAATAGTTCTTTAAGGGAGCATGACTGACCCAGGGTCCATCTATTGATCTGGTAAACGTCTCCCTTTGCCAGTCTCGAGATAAATGATCCTCGCCTAAGAAGTCACTTGTCCCACTATGCCCTACTACTTACTTCCTCACTCGCTACGAAGAGTACGCGCAAAGCAGACATTATTTATAGTCTGGAAATTCAGCGCACGTCAATGTTGCAAGGTATTCGTGCTGATTCTAGTCTTAACCCCCAAGCCCAGTCTTCATTCACTAACTGCATCTTAACCATTCGAACTAATTCCAGCTTTCCGATTAAACAACCCCAAACATTCTCAAGCGTGAGCTCTTCATTCCATCTGATTTTGAGGCATCTCAGGGCGTGGAAACAGCTTGTGTAGTGCTCATCACTTTCGCTGAGCCAATGTTAAAGAGCTTAAGTGTAACATTGCTTTTAGCTCTTTCGTGGTTTTAATCATGCCATCTGTCTCTCCCGTTTTTACTTCTATTTATTTTGACTCAGGCAATGGAATGGACTCGAATCCTTTTTCTTTATGAGTACTGTCATCGATGCCTCAGGTCAGATTAGGGTATGCTTGAAGAAATAGGAGCGTGATTCAAAATGCGGAGGCAGTTCAAGTTGCAACAACTCTGTACGATCCTAGCGGACGAATGAGAGACTCCAGGTCACGTAGGCCTACAACGATTTCATTAGGTATGTGTAACGGAGAGAGTCACTAGTCTACTTTATTACCGCAAACAAAGATTTCAGAGTTGGGTGAACAGCACTGTACTACTTCTATCAAACCCATCGCTCAAGGCTCAAAACGCTAATAAATTCATTACCGAAGCTCACATTCGTTCCGCAATTACATATCTACTCCAAACCTACAGCTCAAACCTCCTCCAACCCTCTTCTAAACAGCAATGCTAGTAGTATTCAATTTATAACACTTGGCCGTGGGAATAGTCTCTCCCTGGTCCCACTATCAAAAAGCAAATCAGCTCTGTCAATTCTACCTCGCAAGAAAGCTTACATGTTCATGAACACAACCACCAACCCACTTCCATCTATCCGTAGTAGAGTACCGCGCATACGACATATTCGTGCTAGCATCAAAGCACCAAGCAGTACTCGCTTCGCTACCAATCTTATTCCCGTTGCAGAAAATCGGCCAGATGGCATTGGGTCCGTCCGCGTAGCCTGGATGATGTTGCTGCGAGTTCAATGTTCAGTACGCGCTTCCCTCAGATCCAACCAAATGGCTTGCTTACCTTATAAGTTGAGTCTATCAACGAGAACATCGTCCTAGGATCTCCATCCACCACAAACGCGCGATAGAATTTGTAAGCTCGAAGCGCGGTTTCCTCTACCGTCACCGTGGAGTTTGGTTGGCAGATAACAGGTGGAGTTCTCAAATGACATAGATTTTCTCTTGTGCTGAGAATTCCATCGCTTCTAGCGAAGAGGGAAGGGTCGCTTGCGGGAGCAGCGAATCCTGTGATTGGTGCTAGAATCGCAACGGAGAATAATGTTAGGGAGCGCATTTTCATGATTGCAATCGTATGTTGAACTTTGAGTCATTCATATATCGGAGAAGGTAGTCACTATCTATACGGCAACACTACGAAAGCCCCGCATAGCGAACATCTCCTTTGCCGTCCTCAAACGCGGATAAACCTTTCACGCAGAATGTGTTGGGCTATTAGCCAGTTCCGGCGCCTTGGTTTTAATTTCCGATCGATCTATGTAGATAGCTCCAAGAAAATACGATGGTATTGATGAAAACAGGCCTGGGATAGGCTGAAAGTGTTCGGTAGTTGTGGGGTTATGTGGGACCAGCGAGAGCCATATGAATAAAAGATTACTTTTAGGACTATTCATCTGGTGGAAGGGGAATTCTGGGGTGTTTGTTGTCACGTTCTCCTTGATTGTACGTACAGTACTCAGTCCTTCTGTAGTGGACCCTGTGCAAGAGTAGCCCAGAGTGCTTGATAGCACCTGGTCCAATAACTGCCGGAGAATATCGGGACTCAAGATGGGTGTATCTTCATAGAGCCCAGGCTTGGCTGTTCTTCATCGGCTATTATCCTTAGATACTCAGGTACCGGATGATCGAATTTTGTTGGCGGCCGTTGAGCTCTAATGTGCTGAAGTCTGAGCCTGCGAAATAGCATTAACAGTCTCATTCTCATATTCTGGAATTAATTAGAAGTTTTAAAAGGAAAAAAAAAGAAACTCAGCTTCACCTCCCTCGAAAATTGCAAAAAAGAATAAAGAAACACGGAGTCGATTTGCCACGCAGATCCCAAATTTCGAAGGGTCGTGACACAGGACGATTTACGCCAGAGGTTTTATGATGACAATTTTGTTACGCAGATCCAACTTTCGTTGGGTCGTGACTTGCACGACACGTTGGGACCCCAAAGTTAATTAGTTGAATGAATGATTGTTAATTTAATACTTAATTATTCACATCTTGGTTCCAAGGTTGAGTTGGGATTCTGTAATGTCACGTGCAGGATTAGGGGGATCTATGTAGGTGGGTACAAAAGGGTTGTCCTCCCTTCTCTTCTATATCTATCCGTTTTGATCACTTATATAGTTTCATGCCGCTCTTCTGGACTCCTTTTGTAGAATCCTTGTAGATATCCCTAGATGTCAGAGTAGCCTTCTTCTGCTCCTCGTAGCTTGACCTTTGGCTTCTGAAAAGTAAAGCCTGACACCTATGCCCAACAGTAATACTTATCAATACATGTCATGTGTGTGCGTCTGTACAAAGAGGTATTTAAAGGAATAGACGATGAGCGATTATTGTAAATGTTCGGCTAATTTGATCATGTGATTTTCCTCCTCTTCCAAAGTTCAGAAACCTAAATTTCCCCGAACGAAACATCTCGTCTGAGATATTCATCTTTACTCGGTCCTTGGTAAGCTGAGTCTGCACCATCGGTAATGTCATATAATCATCTCTTGTGGCCATCAATAAAATCTCGGTTTCTACTTTTGTTCTACGATTCAACGATCCGCTGGGAGCAAGCCATTGGGCATGTCTGCGAATCTAGTTTTGAGAAAGAGCTATGATTTCAAGCATATGAAGAACAACCCGCCGATTGTAAAGGGTAGAGAATGTAGTAAACTAAATTACTCAAAATTCCCGTCCCATAGTTTCCTTATGCATGCCATCCGATCACAAAGTCTCAAAGCTTCGCCCCCTTATCCTGTCGTCGAAGTCCAACCCCAAACTTCTTCGGTATAGCATCCAAAATCATCACCCTCGCATCATCAATCCCAAAGCTAACCAACCTCTCCAATTCCATCTGCCGAACCCTCAACCCCTTCACAAGCACAACCTGCGCCTTCGATTCCAACCCCCTCCCATCAAGCAAAGCCTTACATGCTTCCGCCCACATTCCCCAAAATACCCCAGCCTGTTTCGACAAGCCATAGTTCAACATGAAAACATGCGGCATACCCTCGAATTCGGTGAATTCAACTTGAACACCTTGCCCCGCGGCAGTTTTCGCAATGAGTTTCGGTCCATCTCCGAATTGTTCTTGGCCGCCTGCGAACCAGAGAGGTGGAGAGCCCGTCCAATCGAGGGAGAGCGCGGGACAGAGGAGTGGGTGGGTGAGCATAGCTGGTTAACAGTAGAGGTGGCCGCGTGGAGGCGAGGTGGGCCAGAGGGCGCATCTTGGGAAGTAGTTTGAAGATATTGGGGCGGGTAGATTGGAGGAGTCCAAGGGCGAGACATGCTCCTGAGCTATCGCCTGCGATGATGATGTTGGATGCGTCGATGGCTTGATGTAAGGATCCGGGAGGAGGCGCTAGCAGAGATAGATAGCCGTGGAAAAGGTCGAGCAGTACTGCTGGGAATGGGTTTTGGGGAGCTAAGCGGTAGGAGATTGTTATGCAGCGGCAACCGGCCAGCTTAGAGAGTGTTGTGTTTGTTTTCCTGTAGGTTGCTGCATGGTTCATACTTTCGAAAAATGTCAAGTTAGTATCGATGATTATAATGACGACCGAAGTAGAATGTCATACTAGAATGCTCCGCCGTAAACACAGAAGACGACACCCGAGCTCGAGCAATCTTTCAATAATCCATCATAGCAATTCTGCTCCGACATCTCAATCGTCGTCCGAGAGTTCGGCGTCACTTTCCGATATCCTGTCCACTCGACATCAATATCCGCCGAATCCGGCTTCTCATAAATCGTCTTCGTCTCATTCAAAGTATCAATCGTATCCAAAAGCATCTCTCTCGCCTCATCTTCTGTCGAAGCAGGAACCCTCCCTTTCGCTAACCACGTATCTCTTGGGACCTTTTTCTCCGCAAGCGACATTTCCTGATTTTGCGATAATGTAGTCGTCTTTGCGATATGCAAGATTGACTCTCGGAAGCGCGAAGTGACATCTTTGATAGCGTCGAGCGATTCCCAGTCCATGGTGTCAATCGGCACAAAGCTTCCTTTGGCCCTGATGTGTTGTGTCTGAGAGTATTAGAGGGATCTGAAGTTCGGGATGGCGAAGTCTAGATGTTTTAGCTTTCCTTTGCTCATATAGATGGGAGGTGTGTGAAAGCGTTGATCGCACGCGGGTTCCTTTTAGCGACTATTTCACGTATGCATAAGTATGGTTGCTAGTGTGTGAATTGTTTGCTACTCCATGAGCGGGACCAATCACTGGACTCAGCTGAGTACAACCCGGAAGGTAGCCAACATTCTGCATATCATCTGTGCAATACTCTGATAGGCAATGGCATTTGACGTATGTCAGATTCATGTTGGTATCCGGTGCAACAGTATGATGGCGAACTAGGGTCTGATTCGCTTGGTGATTTGAGATGCACCATACCGAGTACCAGGGAAATTCCCTCCTGTTAGCAGCTCAGCCTTGTTATTTTGAATCCCACGTTTATGGCAGCGAATATGTCCTCTAAACTTTAAATGACTACCCAAAGTGCTGCGTAGACTTGCCGAGCGTCTCCCGACGGCACAGTCTAGAAAAGCGGGGCGATGCCTATCGAGTCGCGTTATCAAGAGAAACTCGTACCTATCTATGGCTGTGTACGATAGAAAATTGGTTGAAGATGTGTTCACTCTGGTTGCTGACCATCGTTAGTCTTGATTGAGAGATGAACAGCAAAAAAGGATAGTCAAGTAATATGAAATCGAGACATGGAAAGACTGAGAGGTGCTAGCATTTTCAGATCCAACATAATAAAAACGCATCATGCCGTATGATTGAGTCGAGACAAAGCTTGTGTTCTCCCTGTTCAAGCCTATCATGTCAGGGGAAAATGCCTTTTGTCTAACCCAGGCAAGGCAAGCCAATGCATTCTACCCCAAGAAATCTAATGCAACTAGTATATCCTACAAGCTGTCCAACCTAGCTGGTCGTTTCTCGTACAACTTTATCAACAGCCTTGGCAAAGTAGTCTACGTTGTGTGTATTCAAACCCGCCATGCTGATACGTCCATTCTTGGTCATGTAAACGTGTGCTACTTCTCGAAGTTGAAGCACTTGTTTTTCGCTCAGCCCGGTGAAGGAAAACATGCCGATTTGGTCAGTGATATGATTCCATGTTCCAGGGGTTTCGAGCTCTTCCAATTTGCTTCGTAACGCCTTTCGCATGCTAATGATTCTTCCCGACATGGTTCTTAGATTAGCCTCCCACTCCGCGAAAAGAGCATCGTCGTTCATGACCAATCCTGCAATTCTTGCACCGTACGCTGGAGGATTCGAGATCTCTGAACGTTGGAGGATAGCCAGCTGACTCGCAATTCTTGAGATCGTATTCTGCGCATCGGTACCCGGTCCAGTGACAAAGTGGAAACACCCCGCTCTTTCTCCGTACAGACCAAAATTCTTGGCAAAGGACTGCGCAATACACAGCTCGAAGCCCTGGTCGATAAAGTAACGAACCGCCCAAGCATCTTTTGCAAGATCACCAGATGCGAACCCCTGGTATGCGCAGTCGAAGAAGGGAAAATGTGACTTTTGCTTTAGTAGGGTGGCGATCTCTTTCCATTGTGATTGAGTGGGATCCACACCAGTGGGGTTGTGCGCACATGCATGTAGCAGGATGATACTGCGCTCTGGAGCATCTGCTATCGCTTGCTTCATACCGTCAAAGTCAAGACCTTTTGTGGATTTCGAGAAGTATGGATATGTGGCGATTGGAACGTGTACGTTTGAGAAGATCTGATTGTGGTTGGCCCATGTTGGGCTGCTGAAGTAGACAGATGGCTTGCCTGGATAGAACTTCGAGAGGAAGAGGGCTCCCAGATGAACTGCTCCTGTGCCCGAGATGGTCTGGAGGCTGCAAGTGCGTTTCTCTGCGATAGCTGGGGAATCGGCACCGAGAATAAGTTTTGCAGCGGCTGACGTGAAGGTCTGAAGACCGGCGATAGGAAGGTATTCGTGATCGAGCGCGGGGTCATTCTTTAATATCTCGTCGGCCTAGACGAATGGATCAGTGGATTTGTAAAGGTCTACGAAAATCAATTGATATTACCTTCTTGACTACTGGCAGAACCCATGGCTTTGCATTGTCGTCTCTGTATGCGCCAATTCCCAGATCAACTTTCTTGTCGTCAGAGTCGCGTCGATAAGCTGCCATTAACCCGAAGAGCGGATCTTCTGGCGCCTGGGGCACCGTGTCCGCAGAGAAACTAGTGGTTGTTGATTGCGACATATGTGCGGATATCGTTTGCAATCTAGAATTGGGAGAGGAGGAGGATGCTTTATGTGAGGAAGACGAAGAGGAGGACGCATATGACTCTGAGGGATTATTGTTGTTAGGCGGCATGCGTTGGCTGGAGGAAGGCATGTTTCGATTCGTGTGTGTTCGTCCGTTCGTTCGCCCGCCTGTACGTACTGTACTGTACGGAGTACAACCTGGAAGCCTGTCTGTTCGGATTCTTCTCGGGACAGCGCTTTCTGACGCACCGGACCTTGGCTTGGAACCTGGGAATCTGGGGTGATTACGACTTCGTACTAGGTGCGAGTGGACTGACTCCACGCGAAAACGGAAGCTGGGCGGGCGGGATCTTATATGCTGACGAACTGCGAATTGCCGAGTTACGTTTGGATCATATGGACTATCCATATTTAGTGCACCGAGGTAAGTCTGCATGCACGTCGGAAAGGTTCATGATTGACGATGCATTTTCGTCTGAATCTTGGAACTCCTCACGATTCGGGCAAAGCAGTCGCATGTGCTAGAGGATGGGAAAGGATATGATCACGAGGACTTCCTGCATCCAGTCGTAATCCTCTCTGGCGGGGACAAACGTCGTGCTCACATGCTAAAAAGTAATTCTTCGGAAAAGCAATTATCATGCATTATTTCGAGAGTGTCTAGATGCATCAACCTTTTTAGATGATTAGATCCCACGCGACCAAGAAGAGGCTCAGTCCGCAGGAAGCGTAAAAGACCATTCTTGCCGTGCTCTTTCGTTCCGTAGCCTTTTTGAGTTGCTTGTTTCCACCACTAACATTTTCCGCAGTAGAGAAAGAGTCTTGTTCCAGTTGATCAATATGTTCTGACTGTACGTGGAGATTGTTGACAAGTTGGGTTTGAAGCTCAGATATTTCGACGAGCGACTTCTCCGCCGTCCTGCGAGATCACGCATTAGTCTCATCTCGGATTTAGATGTGGAAATTCGAGCATACCTGACTTGGTCCAATGTACTTTCGTAATGCTTCAACATATCCTGATTTTGTTTCTCGAACATCTGGAGTTGTTCCTCCGAAAACTCTTCCTCGAGAGGTCGCTGCTGTGTTTCCATGGACACCGGCATTTTGGTCCTGTATGTTGAAGGAACAGGTGGTGGGTTATCGAGTCCTCCGATTTCTGGCATTGATTCAAAGTCAGAGTTAGCCAGCACGCTCCTCCTCTTCTCCATCTCCCGTAATATTCTTTTCTCCATCATCGTTGCCTGAAAGCTGCCACATTCCTGCAATTTCTGTCGCAAGTACCACAGTACATTTTCTCGGTGTGAATTAATTGCGTTGGCCATCGACTCTTCCAGCTCTTGCTCTGACGACTTCTTCTGTCCTGCTCCCCCAGCAGCCCATTTCCCCAGAGATCCTAGTCCCATTCGTGCATATTTTGTGCGTGTAAGTGTGGTGGTTGTATTTTGTCGCAGCTGTTCTGCATCAGCCAGATTCCGTATACTACCATTGAGTTCTCTCAATAGCTGTTTCGTCTCCGCATCGATTTCTTCCCTTTGGCGATCAGTCAGATATTTCCATTGCCTATCCTTCGCGGATAAGCCAGTCCGTCGTGGTGGTGGAGCCGTAGAGAGATAGGACTGTCGGATCTTTCTGAGGTAAACATTCAGTGAAGCTATGTGTGAATTCTGTAGCAGTTGATTAGTCAATGCTTGTTGTCGCAGGAGCGCGACCGCATACTATCCGGTATGCCTCTTTCAGAAACTCGTCGATGTTCTGGAGGGTCAAGGAATGGTTCGTGGTAGGACCAGCATTATGGCTCTTGAGGAGCTCGTTGAGAACAGGCGTAAGATCGGTCATGTTCGGGATGAGTAGAGAGTGCTTCGTCTCGTTCTAGGTTGGAGTATGGTAGGAGGACGACCTCTATTAATGACTAGCAGCTGTGCGACACACTCGTCTCGCTGTTCAAAAGTTGCATCGAGATGTGGCTTGGAACTGTGGCTCAAGCTCCCGTTGGCACGTGAAAGCTAGGGAGGTTTATCTCATAAATCAGACGCTTTGTCAGAAAAGAGCTGGAACGTGCGGGCCGTAATCATAACCTTAGGCGTGCGCACAGGCCAAAAACTACGTACTCCCATGTAACCGACCCACAATTCCCAGCTTTTTCTT
>QYAH01000293.1:0-31584 GCA_003988945.1 Chaetoscypha palmicola | reverse complement strand
ACTAGCGCTACTAGTAACTAGTTATTAGCTACTATTCTACGTGACTTATAGTATAAGGAAATCCCTAGATCGCTCTGCTAGATACTAGCGATCCTACTTGCTATTACAGCCTAAGGTCTCCCTAGTACTACACGTGATTTTTCTACTAATTACTCGTAATCGTAACACTAGATTCTTCGCCTATAACCTATATAAATAAGTAGGTACTTATACGAAGTTACCCTCTTACTCTTTACGTGACTTAAAAGTTAACAATTACTTAACTCTCTAGGCCTATTTAAGTAGAATCCTATCACTATAGTATAGTTAAATAGTATTAATAATTACGATTATAAGAGTCTTAATATTAATATTAAGAACTCTAGAAACGTTCTTAAGGAGCTATATAGTTAATAAGGTTCGTTTCTAAATTGTCTTAGTAGAGTTATACGCCACGTAGTTATAATACTTATTAATCGAGGTAACTCTAATAAATTTACTATAGTTATACGCCTATAGATAGAAAGGGTAAGTCGAGGTTAAATTATTAATCTTTAAGCGATAATTAATATAGAGTTATATATAGTTTAATCGAGTAATATAGAGTACGTAGCCTTTAGTAATTACCTACTCTATAACCTTATCTATAACCTTACGAAAGGATAATAACTCCTGACCTTTATAAAGTAGAAAGCCGTTGATTTAATAAAGCTCGGTAATAGCTAACTATCCTATAAGAGAATCTATTATAAAAGAAATAATTGAAAGAGTGACTATATAGACAAGAGTTAATAATTAAGAGATAATTAATAATAGTGTTAATAAGAATTAATAGTGTTAATAAGAATTAATAGTGTTAATAAGAAAAGAAGGAGAGAAAATCTCTATAACGCTAAGTATAAGATTAAATAATAATTAGTACCTACTTGATCATTAATTATACACTTGTATAATTATATTCTAGGTTAGTGATACGTAATTCAAGATATCTTTAATTATTTATAAAGCTTTTAATAATAGCGACGGCGAGAGCGTAATACTCGATAAAGCTGGCAGGGACCGTATAATTAGATGATAAGGTAATATACTTGGTAACAAGGGTTATAACCCTTGATATTAAGGGTTATAACCCATGTAATCAAGGTATATATTAAGGACAAGGTGTAGAAGTCTTAAGAACCTATGTTGACAGGCTACTGAAGTCGTTAATTGTACTACTTCACGTACAGTATACGAAGTAGCTTGCGATGTCACCATAGTGGGAATATAGACGGGGATCCCGTTACGACATTGCGTGTATTAATACGAAGTTTCTTTCTTTTTTTTCTTTGCTTTTTGGAGGTAGAGGCAGTGAATCGAGGTTGCATGCTTGCGGTGCTGAATACACTCGAACGACAGGAACGACAGTTGGATCGCGTTGGTGTTGAAATCTCATAAATTTTCTCTTTACTATCTCTTACTCTGTACTGTACTTCTACAACTGCTGCATTTTCAGGGTCAAAACAAGCTTCGACTAAAGAAGTGTGTGTGGCCCAATTAGGGTCCAACTACTTCTATACCCTCCCCCTACCCCACTTGACTATGCCCGAAAGAGATTTTCCCAAACGCGTGGATTTGTAAGGCGAAAATGGGTACTATTATGGGCACTATCATGGGTTCATAGCCAACTACTTCTACGAAGTTTACTTCGTATAAAGTAGCTTATCCCTGGCCCCGAAATTAGCCCTCCAAAAATAAATTTATTTCTCCGTTCCTTGTATTGGGCTTACTCAGGTAAATACTCTCTATACTGTATCTTTTATGTCTACCTCCGTAGAGTCTAGACAGGTTAAATTCTTTCGGAGAATACAAGGGAGAGGGGCCGCCAATTTCGGAGCAATAGGTTGTACTGTACATCCACTTCACCGTGCACTAACTTGGCACCAAGGACACGGGTATGCGGATGGCCGTGCTATCTCTATGGTTCAACGGTCGCTTGCTTGGCCGGTATGCTGTACTTCCAGGATTTCGGTACTTCTACGAAGTGTACAAGTAACACTTCTTATAAACCTGGTTGATTATTGCCTGACACTCGAGAAAAGTTGTGTGATATGGCATCGTACAGTAATAACATTCATTTTGGTAATAGGGTTTAGAAGAGTTAGTTTAGCGCGGTGTCACGAGCTATATAGACTTATGGAGGAAATAATTGAGGTTTTATATTACGACGTTGTGTTTGAATAGTATTTAACGGCTGTTGAAGAGCTGGCTACGGAATATAAAATTTGTGTCCTAGCTTGGAACATCCCTGCGCTTTTACACAGTATAGTACAGTACCAAAGAGCTGCAACTAGTTAACCATTCTACTCCTAGCGTGGAATATACAGTACGTTTTCCCCTGGGTGACAGAACAACTAATCAATGATTTAGATAACTAATCAATAACTTGGATGATAAAATGACGAGAAGTTGCCCTAAATTGGCCACGTAAGATGACAATTGTTTTACTAGGACTATAATAAAATGGGACGCTAACATATAAATCAGCGCTGAACATCCAACATCACATGCATCGAAACCTTATCCGTGACAAAACCTCCAACCCCGAACCCGAGTAAAGACCTAGGCAGGATCATCGACATCCCCTATTTTTCGTGGTACAGTATGATTAATTGTGGGTATATTCCAGAAACAGTTACCAGAACTTCACAGCGGATAAGATGTATTCCATTAATCGCTATCTCCGGGCTTTAAAGACCCTAAAGTATCGTACATTCTACCTACCAGTTCCATCCTTTAGTATAAAACAAGTAGCCAACCAGATCTGCATACTAGACGAAACAAACAACATCTTTCTCTCGAACCATCACGCAACATTAGATAGCCATCGCATTAAGTACCCTGCCCTATCAGATATGATAAGGGAAATATCCCTCAAGCTCTGTGCGCAACACCCTCGYCCGGGTAACCMAAACCCACATYTCCCCATAAAAAATACAACACATCCACCATACTCCGTACAAGTATCACCAACATCATGTTCAAATCCCGAGGCCCCTGGGACGAATCAAACTGCTTTGGAATAATCGTGGCCAGTAACCTTCCGGACCGGTCTCCGCGGCAGACGGGTTGTGGATGTTGATTCATATTCGTCTTTCGGGAGTTCCATTCTGCTTGCTTGCTTGCGTTTTTTGACGCTCCCCTGCTTTTACGAAGTACTGTACTGTGCTTCGGTACATGGCGGACTGAACCTATCCCTCCATATCATATCAACATCCCCAGACAAGCAAGTAAGTAAGCATCGAAGGAGAGAAAATCTTGCGTATATTCGAGCATGGACTCCTGACGATCTTGCCCTGTTGAATTCTGATATCCCCAGCTGTCTCCATTACCGGGATAATTGGTGAGGATTTATGTTCRAGTTTGGAACGGGGGTTTTTTCCCTGGGGTTGGGATGGAATGGTTATTTTGTCTTTGCTCTGCATTCTTAAGTTCGGATATCGAGAGACTTTTGTCCATTCTATCCTTCACTTGCTCGACGCTTTCTTTCAACGAGTAAGTAAGCAAGCGTATGGACTTGGTGGCTTGATCTTGAATTGGATAATCCATCACTCTCGCGCGCCTACGAGGCTCATTCCACCCTCTTCGACCCGATTAGTGGCTTCGTCTACTAAGGACCTGACTCCGCGATGAGTGACTTTGTCACCGAGGCGTTCACGCTRCTCGCCATTGGAGTAGTGGCGATCGGCGTGAGGACGTATGCGCGATGGGAGACTGTGGGATTTCGAGGATTCAAGCCCGATGATTATCTTATGTTGGGAGCGGCTGTGAGTTTATKTTTCGTTTGTCTTTGATGGAGGTAGGGTTGGGTTTGTGAGGTCGTGAGTGAGTAGAAGCAGGATTTCGAGATTGGAAGACTTGGAAGACTTGGGTTCGGTCTTTCGGTTTGTRGGGGAGGATTAAGGCTTTGATGCACTGATTGCAAGTCTGCGTCTTGTGCTCATGATGGGATGCGGTTGAGAAGGCGGCTAGGTATGATTTGAGAGTTCAGACTTGTCTAAAGTCGAGCTCTTCTACCATCATATCTYCATCCCACCAAACCAATACYRACCCCCATCATATCCCAYCATCTACTTTATCCTCCCACCTCACCCTCAAATTACCATCAAGACCCCTTCTAAGTCTTCCTACAGGTCGTCTACTCCCTCGAAACAGCAGCCGCCTACATCGTCGGCGCCTGGTGGCACGGTCTCGCCAACAACGGAATGACAGACTCCCAACGYACATCCCTCGTCCCCAACTCCTCCGAATGGAACACCCGAGTCGGAGGCGCCAAAACGCAATTAGTAGGMTGGTCGTTATACACATTACTACTCTGGCTGCTTAAAGTGTGTATCTGTATTTTCTAYTCGCGACTCACGTACGTATTTTCCATCTTCCCGCCTTTCATAACTTCGCGRCCAGAATTCAGCTAAGAGATCGTTATTAGTGAAGGAGTGGATGATATGAAAGGACGAGTTCGATTTGGATATGTCATCTTAGGGGTTACGTATCTAGCGACTGAGTTATCCATTTTGCTAGGCTGTCAGCCTTTCCATCATAACTGGCAGATAAATCCAGATCCGGGTAGTAAGTCACCTCATCCAACCACAAGCGAGTTTACGCGTACTAATGAATGATGTACTTGCTAGATCTCTGCCAACCCGCCATCTCCAAAATCGACCTCTACGTCACCGTMATCCTSAAYGTCCTCACAGAC
This sequence comes from Chaetoscypha palmicola, assembly GCA_003988945.1. NCBI lineage: Eukaryota > Fungi > Ascomycota > Leotiomycetes > Helotiales > Helotiaceae > Chaetoscypha > Chaetoscypha palmicola. Next base: position 26,867 of record QYAH01000293.1, on the reverse strand, counting down.
GCCTATCTAATTTCCATTCCCATGCCCGTAAGTCCCTCCCACCCCCAAGCCAGCAAGCACGCAAGCCCCCGATATCTGACTCGACTCTCTAGCTCCTCTGGCGCGCCAACCTCCCCCTCCGCCGCAAACTCCTCCTCCTCAGCATGTTCGGCGGCGGAATCTTCGTCATGGCCGCCGGAATTCTCCGCTGCATCCTCATCCTGCGCGATCCCGTCGGCGGCGCACAACAAGCCGGTTCCTGGGCCGTCCGCGAGACGTTCGTCGCTGTGATCATCGGGAATATACCAATGATATATCCATTCGGACGACGGGTGACGCGGCGCGTGTGGGAGAGCGAGGTGTTGATGACTGGGCGCTCGAGCAAGAGTCGGAGTCGGGCGGATAGGGAGGGCGAGTTTCATGTTGAGAGTGAGGGGGAGGGGAAGAGGAGGTTTGGTGGAGGGAGGTCGTTATATCCGCTCACGACTGTTGGGGGGACGATGGTGGGGACGATGAGTGGAAGTGAGGAGAGGATTGTGGATGGGAGGGCGGGGATGGCGGTGGCGGAGGGTGGGGTGGAGAGGGAGAATAGTCAGGTTAGGAAGGGTGGGGATATTACTGTTGTTACGGAGACTATTGTGCAAGATCGGGAGAGGGAGGATGGGGAGAATGGGCTGCAGAAAAGTCATTGGCCGATGCGGTCGTAAGTTTATAGCTCTGACTAGGGCTTGTACGGTGAGAAGAAATGAAATAAACAAAATCAATGTAAGATCAATTCACATCTCGGGGAGATTGTTATGGTTTGTTAAAGTTTATAGGGGAGCCGTTCCCCCGAACGTTTGTTAAACCATTCCTAAGTTACAATCAATGCTCCGGTAATTGTCTTTTAGAAATATATTCTGGGTAGTTAGATAGGCTCTATCTTTCTCTCCACGGAATGAACACTTTAGTAGTACATATTAGTGCATAGTATTACAGAAATTAAGCTTAGATCAATTTGAAGCTAAGCTTAGCTTCTAGACGAAATACCACTCATGATTCTCAAATATCATAGTAGTAGTACTCCCTCCACAGTCCAAGGATGTTACTAATTTCCTATCTGTGCTAGGTTATGTCTTCGCCTAGAGGGCGTGTTAAGTAGGTGTCTACAGTATTTCATTAAGTAAGAGAATCTCCCGAATCCTCCTTCCCCAACAATTCATCTCTCCCTCGCTCCAAAAATATACAGATTACTTATTCCCAACATTCTCAAAGTAGAAAACAATGTTTCATACACAGCTCCTGGAGTTGCCAGTTTATCCTCTTCTCCCTCCCTCCCATACCACCTAACCGAAGCGAGATTACTTGAAGTCCCCATGACAAAAACCACCTCCCATTTGCGACGTGGAGGAAGAATTACTATATCTAGCTTGTATATCAAATCCTAATGTAAAATGGCATATCCTTCGCAGAGTCAATATACCAGAAAATGCAACCTCATTGCTGGCTCGCTTAGATGAGAGTACTATACTGGTAAGATGATATGGTAAGTAGAGTAAGTAGAGTTAAGTCGAGATCGGTTTTCAGCTTTGGGAATGCTAGGTGGGGAGGCTATGGGGGGACGACGAGAGCTTTTTTTTTATTGAAAGGGTTGTTGGGTAGTTTTATGGTTTGTAGATTTGTGAGGGATAGGGTTATTAGACGGGCTTATTTAGTGCAACGCAAGGATGGAGGGGCTTAGGAGGGTCAGGGCTGTCGCTAAGGGAAGATGTACAGGGGAAAATGGTTGGATCAGATATAGGTTTGAACTTTAAAGGTAAATTCGAAGGAATATACAAACGAGGACGGGTCAATGTTCTCACATGACAACATTCAATTGATCTGTCGCTCACCCCCGATTTCGATTTAGTAAGCAGTGATTCGTAGATTAGCATCTCGATATTAACTTCATAATTACAAGTAATCTATCTCACACGACACATCCGTCCATCCTGCTCAATCCTCCAACTCTCACTCCCAACACCACTAGTAGCATAGAACACGCCCGTGGGATCCCACTTGTTCTTCACCCCCAACAACCGCTCATAATTCTCCCCAAAAAACGACCTCTGAAAGTCCGGCTCGCGATAGTCGGCCTCATTCATATATGCCCCGCTCCCCGGCGTCAACGCCTTCAGCTGCGGATTAAGCTCGAACGTAAGCTGGTCCTGATCAGCTTGCATATCCGCCCACGGCGCGGACGAGTTCCAAGCGGTCGTGAGGGTTGCGTGGACGAGGGCGTTGCGCCAGGCTGGGAGGACGGAATTGGGGGTGGAGGATTGGGTGGAGACGTCGGTTGCGATGCCGAGGAAGAGGACGGGGGTGGATTGGGTGGTGAKGTTGCGGAAGGTGGTTTGGAGGGCGGCGTTGTTGGTKGTGATTACGKMGCGGGGGATGAGACGGCTGGCGAATTGGTATTCTTCGACGCCGAGGTTGCCGTAGGGGAGGGGGCCCATGTAGTTTGCGTAGTGTTCGGCGTAGGAGTTGTATTCGGTGTAGGATACGTCAAAGGGGATGGCGAGGTTGGTCAGGATGGTGGTGAAGGGCGTGAGGATGGTTTCGACTTCGGCGGCGGTTTTGTTGTAGGCTGTGACCGGGTTGATTATGAAGACTGCGTTGTTGAAGTAGTAGACTATCATGGTTCCGTTGTCGATCATGGCGGGGAGTAAGRCGTGGAATTCGGATACGGCTTCGTAGAATATGTCTTGAGTGGTGTATGCTGYTGCAAATTGAAGACCTGCACCACCGATAGGCGCATCAGGATGTGTTTTGACGGTCATGGAGACGACGATGCCGAAGGTTCCTCCACCACCACCGCTCAACGCCCAGTAAAGGTCAGAGTTYTCGGTWCGGGATGCGTTTACCAATTGACCAGAAGCAGTGACAACTTCGAAGTTAAGTGTTTGATCAGCGCTGAGACCGAAGTTCGTGCTGTGGGGAATGCAGTTAGTAAATATAACCGAGAGGAATTGCGAAGCGAGAATACAAACCTAAGCGCGGAATGACCACCACCTTGAGTATAACCACCAGCGAGACCGACAGAAGGACATTCKCCTGAGACAACTACAACACCTTGTGMTGCSGAAGCTTCAAGGATTTCGGATCCGACAACTCCTGCGCCGACTTTCACAGCTGTACCGGTGTAGAACTTATCTGAGTAATCGAAGAACTCAATGTCCTTCAAATTATGAGTCCAGACTGATAGAGCGCCTGCACCAGTGGATCTTCCGAGGAAACTGAACACGATTAAGTCAGTACGTTGTACACGCGGAGATCATGGGGTAGAACTCACTCATGACCAGTATTTCGGATGAGGAAGCGAACATTMTTCTCTTTTGCAAATGTAAGTCCAGCAAYAATGTCGTCCACCGACTCGACATCCACTGCATACCGAACGTAGTTTCCCATCAAACAAGGTGTAGATTTGTCAGTGAAGGGATCACAACTCTGRTTTGCAAAGTAGGCTTCCATGACGGAGGAGGACGATGCCAAGCTGTCAAATTGATTAGCATATACATTTGATTTGACTAAATTCTACTCACTGGACTTCAGGACTAGTCCACGCAGCTTGTAGAGCAGCACAAGCATCCGCATCGTAATTTGGATCGTGACATGGAGAACCGATGGGTGTAGTTGCAATTAACTTTCCACTGGTTGTGGAGTTGAGCTCTGCCCACGTTGCGGCCGATGGCCAGCAGGCATCGCCAGGAAAGCAGTAACAGTCACTGCTAGTYGAAGTAGTCGAGCTGGACGAGTTAGTCAAGCTGCGAGAGTCGGTCGGGCCGCAAGCATCGTCGACTGACCGAGSACTAGACCAGTGAGAAGGGGTGGCTTGAACCAGRGCGACTTGAGCAGCTGCTACCACTGCGAGGCTTGTTGAGARCTTCATCCTGGGTTATTAGTTCAAAGTGCAGGCCGTTCCCCGTGTGTTAAAGAAAGTCTGAACGAAGGTGGTGACCGGTAAAGGATGCAGAGAAAACGAGGGTCCCAAGCAGCATTTTATTTCTTCTGTGCAGTATCTGAACACCACGACTATTTCCCATAGCTGCGGAACAGGCAATGGGGCCTCGGCAGCATCATAGTTGAATTGACCCAAGGAGATTTACGTAGGTACTGTATGCGCAAGCTTTCTTGGTGGCGGGTGGATCACCGACGATCATCAACTAAGCGAACCCCTCCGCGACTAAAAACATATCGATTCGATGAGAGCGCATCGTGGACTCCCACGTTTGATTTTAGATTCTGAAATGGAAGTAGGGCCGGCGGCGCAATCGAAAATGTTGCTTGAAAATATACGCGTAGAAATATACGCGTACGCAGTATTTCGATACGCGAACCTTCTCTTCCAGAAAGAGTCAAGTGAGGACGGGAGAATTTCTCGTTTGAGCTTGCAGATTCTTCCAGAAGCTTGTACGAAGTAAACCGGTGGATGAGATGCATTTATGATCTTCGTTCCTTCGGCGAGTTCGGGAAGTTGAGGCTCGTGGCCTTGAGATGCCGATCGTTCCAAGGTCATAGCGACGCCAAGGCAGGATAGTGTAAAGACTGCTTCTTTGCGAAGAGTCCTATCGATACCCAGGAACTCTAAGTTAGCTACTACATGAGAAATTAAACAAAAATCCGCGTATCTGTCGTGACATGTTCAAGTCCTAAGTACTCAAGTACGAATTTGTAGATATGTAGTAGACAATCTAATAGTTTAGAATCCTTAAACTTGCTGTGTAGCCTATCAACCAACAATTTTCTCATTACGTCTTCTTCTAATGGCATTATATAGCGACTGGGTATAAAAATGTCCCATGTGTAGATGGCGCAATTTGTAAGCATTAGTCCGTACAGAGTGACGAGAAGAAGTACCCTGCCGAGCTTTGTTAATGACTCTTACGTACTCAAATATGAAATTTGCACAAAGACTAGAGGGGCAGAGGCAAACTGTTCAACGGCATGTGGGATATAAAAGCTATAATCGCGTCTTTAACAAGCTCGAGTAGCTAGATATTTCGGAAACATTATCTTCTGTTAAAGGAGAGCAACCCAGGAAGTAGAACATTGTAAGTGCTTTGTCCTATCACGTAGTATTAAATGGTGTGCTGTGGAAGTCGTAAGGACTACTTACGCATGATACAATCAGTGAAGTAAGTTAGGAGCAATAGCAGCATTGATCACGTGACACCTTTCTTGATAATTTCAATGTTGGGCTTCTTAGCCTTATGTCAATTAGTCTAACGGACTAGCAGAGCAAGCATGTCGAAACTAAGACTATCCCAAAATATCTAAGTCGACTACAAACCACCGGTGCTAAACTCGTTTGCCTATCAGCCCAAAAAGATCACGTGACCGCAAATCACATAGCCTTGGAAGACGCAGTTAGTACTTAAGTACTTCTCCATCGCACTAACCAAATGTTCGAGAAGAGACAATCAGTACAAAGGTAGAATAGAAAGGTAAAAAGACGGTTGTAAGCGGTTTATCTAGTCTTGTAAATATTAGCTGAGACGTTTATTTACAATCACTCTGAGTAATACCTACAACTAGCGATTTGCGATGAATAGCAACGACAGGGGTTGGGTTATATAATGATATCCTCAAGGCGTTATGGGGATTTATAGATTACTAGGAAGGCTAGAGACGAATTCGCATTCCCACACTTCACTGCGGGCGATGGAGGATCAAAAATACTTAAATTCGCCTTCTGCAAATGATTTCGGACAGCGCAGTCGGTGTTGGGAATTTCCTTAATGTAGTTGTTGGTTGGTAAACCGTTTCAATATCGTGGCTGTACCCTCCTCCCTCTCCCTCCACAATCACCCATCCTCCCACCATCACCACTACTACAGTATCAACTCCAAACACCAACCCAACCCAACATACCCAACAAACAAAAAACCCCTACGTAAATCCCATCCTCCCCCCTCCCCCTTCCCCCCTCTCCTCTTCCTCTCCTCACACACCACCTACACTCCCATACCTTCACAACCGGAGGAAGCTCATACAAAAACACCAACCCAACCCCACAAACAAACAAAAAAACCCCTACGTAAATCCCATCCTCATCCTCCCGCGCACTAGACCCGCCACCTATGCCAGTAGCGGGAGGACGATCATGCGAAAACGAGTTTATCACTCAGGACGGGGGATGCTGCGGGAGGATTCGATGATCTTTAGAATGAGGGGTAGATAAGTATCAACAGAGGTATTCAATCATTCATCAAAGCCAAAAAACAAAAAAATAAAAATAAAAATAAAAAATATAACAACAACTATAATATATCCTAACCCTTCAAACACCCAAGCAACCACGCCCCCCCAAATTGACGATGCAAAAAGTAGTAACAATCGCGTATCATGTTCATAAGCTCAATAATATATAGCGCACATAATAATACAACGAAGATAACCATCAGTCCCCAACTCACCTCGCTTCGCCAGCCTAGTCGAACCAGTCCACCAGGCCAATATATTTCCACAGGCGCCTTCCTAACAAACAAACACGCACACCATCGCTCACACGCAAAAAGGCATATATATATCCAAAACCTCATACTCCACCAAGAACGCCCCTACATCACCCCTCGCTCTATCAAGCTCCATCATCGCTTACTACGCACCCTCCCCAAACGCAACAGTAAAAGCATGATTATCACTCGAAACATCATCCGTCCCCTCCCCACTCCCCGCAAAAAAGCTCCCATCAGCCCTCACAGGCTTGAGGATATCGTTATTGATATACGCCTTCGCGGCCGTCAGTCCCTTTGAAAGATACCACTTCACCGCCGCGGTACACGCCGGCGCGCCCCAGAAGCCCATGGTGGGTTTAAGCACTTTCTTGCCGTCCTCGGGACGGATCATAGTCGCATCGTCTGGCGCACCGGTGAGGACGTCTGCCCAGAACCCGCCGACGCCGTTGTTAGTCTGGGAAGCGATGGTAGCTGCGCCATCGCAGCCTGCGTGCAGCGAGACATCGCCGTGGGCTTTGAAGTCGCCGCCGGCGCTGTATTGCTCTTGAGGGCGGTCGTCGTTGAGTTGGAATTCGACCCAGGTGGCGGGTTGGGCGGAGCCGCGTTGAACGCGGCCTTTGAAGGAGAGGTCGAGGGGGACGAATTTGTGCTCGCCGGGTTGGAGGGTTGGGTGGTTGTCGAGGGGGTTGTCGTAGTTGGGGATTGTGCTGGTGCCGGCTTCGGCTAGGTTTTTGTAGAAGAAGAATTCTTGGGGTTTAGAGCCTTTGTTGATGAGGAGGATGCCCGGGCCGTTGTCACGTTGTTCGATTGGTGCTGCGGTGGCGGAAAAGGCCAGGGCCAGTATCGAGAGTAGTTTGACTGAGAGTAACATGTTGATATTGATGTTTGAAACTTGTATAATTGATTGTTTAATCGAGTATGATTTGACTGGTCGGGATTTGGGTGTATATCGAGGAAATGATATTGTTCAGATTTTGAAACAGAGGTGATTGCATTCGCACAAGTTATATAAGTAAATGTAATGAATGTGGTGATTGTGTGAAATTCACAAACAAAGAGTACAATAGTCAAGATCGAAAAAGGAGTGATTCGATAATGACAGTGATGAAGAAAACTCGTGAAAGGAATCATGACAGAAACAAAGGGACCATTGTGCTCATATACAAACGGCATTTTAAAATTAGATGGGTGTTGGTCCAATCTCGTTCTGCTTTCTACCCGCAGGAATGCAACTTGGGGGCGCTTCAGACCATGATTCGGTTGGCCCAAAAGCCTGCTCGGCACTGCTCGTCAAAATTGTGCCTGAAGGAACGTTGAGCGAGCCGAAGGTCAGCAAGCGCTGCGTTTCAAGGTACGAAGTACGAAGTAGGCTGATGGGAATAGGATCGCGGTGCATGTAGCGAAAGGACATAAGGTTGTACGGATGTACGGTTGATGATCAAGATGTGGCTCTACACCTTGTAGTCGATCCATAGCGCTTGCTTAGACGTGGGTGGTTTGGGGTCTGGCGCGCAAAAGGATGGAATGGACGGTGGTAATTGTGGCGTTGCGATCGCAAGATCATTCGTCGTGAGATGAAACGACCACAACTTCTCGTAGAAGGAATGCACTATCATGATATATGGGGACGATGTGCGATAACGTTCATGAACACACCGCCGCGGTGGCTATGTCGTGTCGTGAAGAGTCTAAGAAGCTACGAAGTAACACTTTCCGCAGTTCCAGGTTGCGCCTCATCGACGGATCACGTGAGATCCTTTCTGCAAGAAACACCGCAACCAATGACCACGCAGAGATCGAAAYAATTCAARMACGCTAGCCAACGCTATRGATGCCACATAAACCACACATCACCAACAAAAATGTCAAAAGAGGCTATAGTGAGGCAAAGCAAACTCGTAAGGCCGAGCGAATTGTATATGGTAATCTTCATCCATGGTTCTAACTATAGAATCCTGAAGGAAGGAAACGTGAGCTCATCGCTTCGCTTGCCACGTGGTTTCCACAGAAGGATGATGTGAGGATCCTATTTTCAGCCTTCTCGTACAATAGCTTACCCGAATGCTAGACGTACTGTATCAATTGAGAGTGCGGATGCGGATTACGACTCGAAAGTTTTACTAAGGAAAATCTTGTGACGACTGGGTGAACTACACCGTGGGCATGGTGATGAGTTTCATGCATCGGTATGATTCTCATTCGGCAATTCAATTACGACTCAAAAKACAAAGAAAAAATKATGCTCACTATGATTGATGAATACTGCTCTAATTGATGGTCTTTGATGGCTCTTGAAGTCGTCTGTGTCGCACAGTCTGATGACTTGTCTACGACTAGCTTTGTGCGCTGCAGCAACTTCCAAGATTGCCACAGCAGTCCTCGAAAAGACAGGCGCGCGACTGTTGGCTCTAGCAAACACCGTGGTGACCAATTGACTCGTATGATTCATTGCCCGTGGCCCAGCTTTTATTCATAGCCATCGTTAAATCTTCCTTCGGGCGGTGCCTGCTGCATCGTACTCCTGTAAACCGATTGCTTCAAACACCTTTTTCATAAATGTCGTTTTCCATGTCACAAACCCCGCCTTCTGCAGCTGTGACCCGGAGTTTATTTGAATATGCGTCCCAAAACGTGCTTTTCATTGGTGGGATGTAAGGCGAAAGCGTTGGGATATCAATATGGTCATCGTGTGTCTYGTCCACTGTTTTCATCGTCGCCAGTGCAGAAAATCGATTTAGTTGGGAGGCGTGCCARGCGGCTGGAAGATGTGCATCGCCGTCAGAATCCGAACCGGAGAAGAATCCGCCATCGGTATCAGGGACATTCAAGCAAACACCTCCAGCATCATCATCTTCTCCAACAGAGTCTGGTGGAGAGATAACGGTTTCCTCGGAATCGTCGGCTTCAATTGTCTCCTTTCGCTTCTCGTAGAGGCTTGCCGCTAGCTTTATGAAGAGTTCGGCAGTCATCCAGCCTGACAACTCGTTAGCAAGACACTCAAATCATGAATCGGAGATAGAACTTGCTGTCAAATCCAGCCTCATGATCTTTTCCAAAGCTAGAGCCATAAGAATTGTGTTTCTCATGTAGCACAACCAACGGGACATGCACCAGCTTAAATGGTTCCAATAGGTGTGCTAAGCTAGATGGCTGGTTATTGCCAACTGGTCCGTGAGTGGCAATGTACTTGGTATCAAAAATTCTGGGAAATAATTCATGAATCTCTTGTTGAAAGTGGTATACTTTGTCTGGTAGAATGCCAACAAAAGTATTGTATATGAAACCGAGATCTGTGAAGAGATTGTGGCCAACAATGACTTGGTGTTTCGCGTTGAGTGCCTGCTTCACCCTCTTGAGGTCCTGAGTGATGGCACCAAGTTGATGTTCTGGCTTCGTATCGTCACCGTCTTTACTCTCGCTATAAAACCACCTAGGATCAATTCCAGAAAGATCGCCACCAGAAAGTGCCTCAAAAATCCATCGAAGACCTAGGCCAGGCGTAAGCGGTGATGGTAGAGGACTTAAGCCAGCACTTACCAACTTGCTTGGCGATTGCAAAATCAAAATCAGCGTTCTTCTTTTTCTGAATCTGCGAGCTCGTTAGTACTTGCTGCTCGTATCTAGGATAAATTCATGGCTGGTTGTCTACGGAAGCATGCGGAACTGAATATGCAATGGCATAGAACGAATTCAACTTACCTCGGCTTCTCTTTTTGGATCAACCCTGACCACCTGCATAAAATCTTTGCCGTTCCTGGGGAACGTGCGCAATCCAGGAAATTCCAGCCTGACTAATTGATAAATGAGTCTTCTCTGGTAGCCATTTGTAGGATTCAGGACACTTCCAATGTTGACAAAGTCAAACTCTGGCTAGTGCATGTTATTTCGGAAATCAAACATCTTGCAAATTAGAATAAGACTAACCTTTGGATTATTTGTCCAATCAGAGATTGCCTTTCTAGCGGTTCGGTAGAATGAAAGATTGTCTACATCACTTGCTGGAATCATCAGATCTGGAATAGCGGAAGTACGATCAGCCCGGCCCTGATACTCCTCTCTGTGTTCGGCCTCCTCTGCCCTTGACAAATATGGAACTCCCTCTCTGAACATTGTTCCAAAATCGAAACGATTCTTGAGAAGAAAGTCACAGGCGCTACTCGAGAAGGTAAAGTTGCGTTCGAGTCTGATATCGACACCGGATGCCTGAAGAGGGCTGAGGTAGAAGTTGAAAGGGCGAGCAAGGTAGTATTCTAATCAGTGGGTCACGTTAGTAAATTGGATAGTGGATTGCACCAGTTGAGCAACTTTCCTCTGTCATAATCCTCTTCTACACATGTAATCCCGAGTTGTACGACTTGATACGTGGACGCTGCATCCTTCATCTCTTCATAGACTTCCTGCAGAGTTGGCTTGCCGATATTTTGCGACCTATCGCCGGTACCATGCTGACGGCGGGTAGATATGCCGCTCATTTCTAAGTCAATAGTAACGAAAGTCGAATTGGCGATGTGCTTCAAGATGGACAAGAGCTGTCTTCTGAAGGAAGTGTGATCTACCTCCATGGTGGCGACAAACAGCAGATCTGTTGCGCRGTGCTGATATGAGGCTGAATGTAGCTAATATCTAGATTTCGAAATCGTGAGAYCTGGATATGATCGAATTGGAGAAAGGCGACGATGGACAGATCGGCCAAGCGGTTTTCCTTTTCGGTAGTCTCGCAACGTAGATCTGTTATGAGGATGCAGAGACTCTGCAGTGGACGGGCGCCGACAGGCCAAAACGAGAGCTAAGYACGGCGCTGGATGTGATGGARAAGATTTCGAGGTCGAGAAGAACAAGGGAGAAAAGGATCCTACCTTGCCGTCACGTAGGAGTTGAGGAGCCTGCGAAAGTAGACGAGTAAAGTAGACTTCAAATTTTAGAAGGCGAGGCCAGCAAGTGGTGAACCTTCACAGTCCGATCAACTATACATATAAGCGGGAAAAAGAAGAGAGCTGTCCTTTGATGGAAACGGATGCTGCTCAAACCATTGAGTGAAYGACCAAGGGAAGTGACATTGGCAGTGAAGGCCTAGGTTATGGTGGTATAATGCATCGAAGGTGTACGAACGCAGCAGATCCAGTAGGAATGAGTATGGATCTAGAAATTCGGAGTGCGTAGTTCACCAGATCTAACATGCCCCGACACTCGAGATGTTGTTGTGATTGGGTTGTCATACAATCATATTTTATGATTGTTGTTATTTGGACGTTTGTCGCCGTCACCATTCTCCGCGTCGTGTAGCCAGCCCTGTGAGCGGGAACTTGCAGCTCTGGCATATCTTCCTGTACGAGTTATGCACACAATAATGCACATAATAATGCACATAATAATACACACAATAATGCAAGGGACAGGGATTAATAATGTGGGGCTGACCAAGAACCTCGGCTTCACATTCAACACACACGACCACGGCTTCGGATCGCGAACCACATTCCATCGAATTTGTGCCGACCCTGACTTGCTCGTGTGCAGTTTCTTTCCTTACTGCGCGTCGACACGACGACACGACGAAAGAGTAACCATGGCCTCCAACACGTCAGTCGCAACCACCCTCAGTCCAACGAGAGAAACATTGTCATCATCACAATTACTTTCTTCCTCCATCTCCTCATTATCGGCMTCAACATCTTCACGGCATACCTCGTCACAGATATCCAAGATATACCGACAGTCTTCGACACTTTTCCTCACGCGTCGACTGCCAGAATCTCTCTCTACTATCCTTCCAGTCATCACCCCACCCAATTCCGAAGATACAACTACGGAAAGCGAATCGGCGGTAATAGCAAAGGCGAGTCGAACGACGAGGATAAAGGTCTGGAGTCTGTATCTCACGATACTTAATGCGATAGTAGAACTGGATCCAGACGAGGGAAAACAGGCGTTTGGGAGCTCTGAGTGGAGGGGTCTGGTGACCAAAGTCCGAGACGGTGAAGTATGGGAGGAGGTGGTGAAGAATGGATACGGCGGGGTTGAGGGAGATGTTGACTCGGACGTTGTCATAAATCTGTATGTCTTCTAATCCATTGGCGCAGGTGATCTATACTAATATAAACGCAGAGCTACCCTATTACTCGCCCATGCTCGCTCGCAGAAGATCAATCAAACGCGCCTCGAGACCTAYCTCGCAGCCTCAACAACCCCAAACCTCGACGTATCGTCACGAATGCAAAATCACATCAGGGGCATCAGTCCCCACAAACAAAACGGAAACGYCAGCGGCACMGACACACCACGAGACCTCAACGCCCGCGTCAAAATCTTAGAACTCTACACGCTCCACGTCCTCCTCCGAAACAACGAATGGGACTACGCCCGCGAATTCATCTCCATCTCCTCCGTCCTCGACGAAGAACGCCGCGAAGCCTTCCTCCAAGCCCTCCAAAGCCTGCAGGACGAACAACACGAAGCCACCCGCCGCGAAAAAGAAGAACGCCGCTACCAAGAAGAGCAACTGAAGAAAGAYATCGAAGACGCCCGTCGTCGGCGCGCGGAGAACGAAGAACGAGAACGCAGACGAGAAGAAGAAGACCGCGCACGTCGAGAGGGAAGCGAGATCGATTACGGCGTTGAAGATTCCCGTCCTAGCACAGCCCGTTCGAATGGAAAAGCGAATTCCGCGAAGGGCTCTGCGAAAGGCATCCGTAAACCACCCAACAGTAGTACATCACCCACCGCGCGCCCGCCTGTAAACCGTAAACTCCCGCCCCCGACCCTCAMGACCCGCGTYAGCAACATCCTATCCAACATCCGCGTCCTGCTCCTCGAAAACATGCTGGGCAGCTTTAAAACGCGGCCGATGTTCTTGTTGCAGCTGCTGGCGTTTATTGTGGGGTTATTGGTTGTGGTTAGTAGGAAGGAGGTTAAGGAGCGGGTGAAGAGGGTGTTGGGGGAGGTGTGGGGGAAGGTGAGCGGGACTGTTAGGATGGGGGGCAAGGTTAGTTATATTTAGTAATGAGAAGGGGAGGGATGGGCGAGTGGGGAGTGGGAGGTTGATTCTTAGTTCTTAATGATTGCATGATAGGGATATGGAGGGGGATAAGGATAGGGGATTTGTATTTAAAATATCTTGATGGGGCTGGGGAGTTCGGGAGTTTTGGGGTTGGTGGTGCTGGTGCTGGTGGTCTAAAGACCTTTTGGCGCTGGCATAGGAATTGATATCTTTTGAATGAGCAGTATTTATCTCTATGTTCCCACCATATAGAGACCTGCCTTCCGTGACGATGAAGCTTGGATTTTCAACTTGTGAGACTGTTCTAGCGAATACAAGCTACCTTGAATTCCGAGACGTATTTCCAACAAGCTAGTACCGCACTGATGTCAGTCACGCAAACCCGCGGTAAGATCAATTCGTCATATCTCTCATTCGTTAATCCAAGCACTCACGTACTCCCAAAGCCACACTCACAGCACAATGCAAATTTCCCTTCCAGGGTCCCATCCCAAACACCTCGCCAAGCCATAGCGGCAGTATAATACAATCAAGTCAAGCCCTCCAATGGCCCTTCATCCCCACACTCACAGATATTTCTTAGGCTCATTCGCCTTTCTCCTCTTATAAAGCACATAAGCCCCAACGACCACAGCCTGACTAGCCACCACCACCAAGACAAACTTCCCCAACCCCGTGCCCATAGTCGCCATGGTGCCGATCACACTATGATGCGTATCCCTCACCGCGACCTTGATCCCCGCCGCATGTTGATTCAGCGCCTCGTGTAGATCCGCTTTCGTCTGCCGCACGTCGCTTTGCACATCTTTCATGATGTTCGGCGTGCCTTCTTGGATCTTGATGCTCGCTTCGAGGGACTGTAGTTTCGCGACGAGGATCTCGTGACGATGGGTGGCTTCGTCTTGGGATTCGCGGTAGATGCGGTTCATTTGGGTGACGTGCTTCATCATGTTTTGGAGGCGGTTGTGGAGGTCGGCGAATTGCTCCGCGCTGCTGTGGAATTGGGAGGCGGGGATGTTGTCGTTGTCTGAGTAGGAGGGGATGTTGGCGTCACCTTGTTGTTGGTTGGATGGGGGTGGGAGGGGTTTGCCGTCTTCTTGCGAGCTGTGCCCGGCGGCGGCGTAGGTTGTGTCGTGGATTTCGTCGTGGGCTGCGCCGTCTGGGGAGTGGGAGTCGGTGGTTGTGACGAATTTGAAGACTTCGAATGAATCTGGATTTTCTGCTGAGGCGGCGGAGAGACCRAAGAAGTTTCCTAGTGGAAGCTTGATTTTAGGAGACTCAAAACATCGGTTTCCGTCGACGGTGACTTGGAAGGAGTTGGAGGATTGTCTGATGGCGATTCGAGAGGGTCTTCCTAGATTTCGATAGGAGTATTCGCAATGTCCAAATGCTAAGCTGTCTACACTGTGATGGCTCTTGTAGTCTGTACTTCCATCGTTCAGGAACCCTCTCACGAATCCGCCCTGCAATGAGATTAGCTTGGTGATCTTTCTTAGACATAGAAAACACCCACTGATCCAGCATACTGATCTACAACAATAGCCAGTCCATCAAACTTCCCGACCGAGTATATGCTTGCTGTGCCAACATCGTTTTGTCCGTTCTTTGAATACCAAATGTTAAAATTTCCCCCACCTCTTTCAGGCCCTGTTGCACGGAAGTCGACATCTGTTGTCCATTGACCATGTAGCAAAGGTTGCTCTGCCCATACTGCTCCTCTTCGATTGCCTGGCGCCGGTGGGGTGAGGACTAACTTGTTCGACAGAATTTCTGGAAGGTCCGGGTTTCCTATTATGTGGAAGTTGGGTACTGCTCGCCCATTAGGTGATATTCTATGGTTTGTTAGCTCGAGAAGCTGTATGCACCATACAAGACGGCTACATACTTGCCATTATGGCCAAAACTCAAGTCGTTGTTGAGATATGTAGCTTGCGCCGTAGAAAGTAACAACGCCGAGGCGACGGAGATCGACGATAAAGGTACTGAAGTGAAGAACATATTCGCGCGAGACCAAAGCTCCCAGCTAACGAAAGAAGTTGAAAGTCGTGGAGTGAATCAGCACATATGTCTGCTGTCAAAGACACGCTGGCTGTTTAGGCCAAAGTGTTTCCTGGATATTCTAATCGCCTGCACTCGTGCTTCCTGGCCTGTGATCCTTCTTGAGGACAGCTTGCAGCGCGGTGCGTACAATATCCGTGATGCAGTAAATAGCAACCACACCAAACACCAGATTGCGAATTGGTTTCCCCAAACCGATAATTGAAGGTCCAAAKTCTAATGTAAAGGTATGCCGAATAAGATGGGTARCTTTCACTTCAGCTGGCAGAAAYTCCATGGTTCAGGTTGTCTCTGAATGTTCGAGTGGTCGAGTCTGAATGGCTTGGCGAATAATATTTGGGGGTGGGTTTAGCGTACATTGCACGGATCCAACGCCTGGCGGGAGCGCGTCCAGGTACACACTACACCACCAAACATTGAGGATGGCAAGATGGCAGACTTGTACCCTTCGATAACACAATGTGCGGTTGTAGCCACCGCGTTCAAAGTGCTTTTGTTTCCAGCGTAGTAAGTTGCCGTCCAATTGAGCTTCGGTGCACCTACTGACGACGAACAGTAAATCTACCGACTTCGAGGTTCATAGGAATTGGCTGGCCATCACCAATACCTTGCCGATTCAAGAATGGTACTATGAAAAGACCTCCGAATGGACCCTCGATTATCCTCCCTTCTTCGCCGCGTTCGAATGGATTCTTTCACGGGTTGCGAGGATCGCGGATCCGGAAATGGTGGAGGTGTACAATTTGGGATATGATAGTTGGCAGACAATTTACTTTCAGCGATCGACTGTCATAATAACCGAATTGGTGTTGGTGTATGCGCTACATCGGTACGGATTCTT
This sequence comes from Chaetoscypha palmicola, assembly GCA_003988945.1. NCBI lineage: Eukaryota > Fungi > Ascomycota > Leotiomycetes > Helotiales > Helotiaceae > Chaetoscypha > Chaetoscypha palmicola. The sequence goes on along the minus strand of QYAH01000293.1, from coordinate 10,516 downwards.
GTCTTTTCCAGGAATTTTGGCTAACGTCTCTAAGTTTTGTCCAATCTGCCCCCCCAGCCCTGAAGCGATCGTCACAGGTCGCAGCGCTTTCTCTTCTACTTTCGCCAGGCCTTCTCATTATTGACCATATCCATTTTCAATATAATGGCTTTATGTATGGACTCTTGATCTTATCTCTTGTTCTAGCAAGAAAGAAGTCTACCACGCTGGYYAGTGGGCTRCTTTTCGCTGYCCTGCTCTGCCTGAAGCACATTTATCTCTATCTTGCTCCTGCATATTTCGTATTCTTGCTTCGAGCTTATTGCTTGGGACCAAAATCTATCTTCCATGTRMGATTCGGAAATGCCATCAAACTTGGTGTAGGGATTATTACTGTTTTCGGGGCCGCATTTGGACCATTTGCATACTGGGGCCAAATACCGCAATTACTCAGTAGACTATTTCCATTTTCCAGAGGATTATGTCACGCATACTGGGCTCCCAACATATGGGCCATGTATTCGTTCACTGACCGTGTCTTGATATATGGTATGTACAACCTTTGTGCTAAATATTGGCCCTGCTAACGTGATCTAGTTGGTCCTCGCCTAGGCCTAGCTGTCAATCAAGATGCTGTGAATAGYGTCACGCGGGGACTAGTAGGCGACACTTCCTTTGCAGTTCTACCCGAGATCACTGCAAGCATGACCTTTGTGTTGACCTTGTTCTTTCAAGTGGTTCCCCTCATCAAATTGTTCTTCGACCCGACCTGGGACACCTTCATCGGTGCGGTGACACTCTGCGGCTATGCATCTTTCCTTTTTGGTTGGCATGTCCATGAAAAAGCYATCTTGCTTGTCATCATTCCATTCAGCCTGATTGCCCTGAAAGATCGACGATATCTAGGTGCATTCCGACCTCTGGCAGTTGCGGGACATGTCTCGTTGTTTCCTCTGTTATTCACCGCTTCGGAATTCCCCATCAAGACGGTATACGTCATTTTCTGGCTTGTGTTGTTTCTACTGGCATTCGATAGACTTGCGCCGGCTAGCAACAGATCACGGATCTTCCTATTCGATCGATTCAGCTTGTTGTATATCGCTATAAGCATTCCACTTGTTTTGTATTGCAGTCTATTGCACCAAGTCATTTGGGGAAAGAGTTTGGAATTTCTCCCGTTGATGTTCATCAGTTCGTACTCGGCTRTTGGGGTGGTTGGGAGCTGGGTTGGCTTTTTGGTGGTGTACTTCACAAGTTAGGGAAAATAGTTCGTCGAATGATACCCGTTTGCTATTCAAATGTAGATTTATACTGTGGCTTCAGCCCCTGAATGGACCAAGATTGCGATTGATGGTGTAGAGTTAGCTCAAGATATATAGTCTGCTGCCCATAAATTTTGTYATGTAGTCGCATGGCAGTGAACACGAASCGGAGCTCCGATGCCAAAAGATTTGAGTGAATCACCGGGGCTTAGGAGGAATGGTCGAGTGCAGACGTTGCCTTAAGCGAATCACGTGTGAAGACTAACGGGCAAAAGTGGGTCTTCGGCTCGCCTCCCCTGGCTGCTATGATGTGGCATTGCCGGAACCCAAATTCGCACTTCTTCCCTTGCGGTGAGGCGGAATTGGCGGAGCAGTTAGTTGCCTTTCTACAAAAGCTGGCTCAATGACCATGCAATCGCAAGCAACTACAAAGCCTACTAGATTTAAATCCCATTTGGGTAATGATATTGTTCCTGGACACTTCACATCCTGGCCCTTGACGACGTCAACAAAGCGCGAGCCTACCCGGAGAACGGCCAGCACTATCGTCGATCATAGCTTGGTGAATGCGAAGAGGCACTTTTGTATTCGCCAGACGGTGTGCAATAGATAACAGACTTGCTATAGCAGTAGTCAACCATTAAACGGGAGGAAAATCCCCGTCAAAGAGCATTTCGATGTCCCTTGYGGTTGAGTACGTGGGGTAGAATGGGACTACCACCTATGGCATGAGTGGAGAATSACTACCTGTATATCAACAACACCAAGATAATTTCTCTATTCGGCCTCATTCATATATACACGAATACTGATATCAAAGCGAGAAGGGACAATCCTGATTGAACCTCTTGTTGTCGCGTAAATGCAACCCCTTCTCGAGGTTGACGGGTGAAATTTCGACCCCTACTTTTCGCCATGTTCAGACAAATTCACAATCGGCACTGACGCATTCAATAATAACATTAAATATGCAATCTCGTACTTGAACGAGAGGTCTCGTCGCAGGCTTCAAAACGAGCCCAAAAAAGTGGTTGAATTCCTTGTTGTTGTTTGGAGTCGTGCGCGCGGTGAGGAGGGTTGGAGAGGTGGTCCCCCCCCAAGAGCCTTGTCTCAAAATCTACCCCCCGGTCCCGCTAACGAGCCCCAGCGAACTAAAGTGTGTGGCACCTCATGAACTTCCCTTTTCCCTCATCGGCCAGAACGCCTTTCTTTCTTCCTACAACTACGCGCCCGCTGTCCACAACTTCCACGATCCAACAACCACATCGCTCTCCCGCCATCGCTCCTCCATGCGAYCACYATAACACGCTTCACGGTCTTCAGACGCGTCGAGACCATATATCAGTACGTTCTGATATTGAGCTTTCCTTCACCTACCGCGGGTTTTCACCTTCCGCCCGAACGATCCCCCGAGGAGTGGGCTGGCCTCCATAGCAGTGCGACCGCGTCTCCAACGACCGTTTGCGTTAGCTGTGGTTTTCAAGAAATCAATATACGAGCTAGTGAGGGGCATTAGAATTCGACAACCCCCCTTTGGCAGGTTCTCCCCCGGCCGGAAYAGACCAGCTTTCAGGATCCGCAACGCGCCGAGATGGTGAGTAGCACTCCAAGTCCGGCGGTTGATTTKTARTACTGATTCTATTAGGTTCTGTTCAAACGGAAACCAGTCCAATATGTTTCCAAGCCGGACGTCGAGAACGATGACCAGGAGGTGAGGCGATTTCGGCGGCCGTTATACGAAGCGCGAGACMATGGCTGATTTTCTGCTTAGGTCTGGGTTATACAGCAGACGAGCGAGATTTTTGTGGATTACGAACAATATCTAACTCGGTATGCGCTCMATGACATAGTCTTGTGCTTGATGCTAACGGTTTTACCTAGGATGGACTTTTACAAGCAGGTCAGGAATTCACCACTCTTGCGCCAAGGAATCCACTGACTTTAAAYAGCGACGGTTCATCTGCCAAATCACTGGTCACTCTGGACTCTCCTTCTTCGAGGCATTAAAAAGCGAGGTAGGAATTAGGTTACGCACGATTGCGCAGAAAAGACTGACCTTCCACAGCTTGCAGGTGCACAGGAAGTAGAAGAGGCGTTTCCCGAAGCGCTGAAAGGTCCAATCCTCCGACGCGTCCAATTCCAAACGATATCTCGGATTGACACCTTGGTGGATTTGATTTACGAAGAATTTCGAGCCGACTATTATCCAGGAGAGGCGGTAACCGTACACGTTGTAACGGGGGAACGACTCACAGGGATTGTGAGAGACAAGTCACGGTTTGGAAGTAAGACTCTAGCAGATGGAACTGTCAATCCGCCCTTCTCCCGATACTTYGTTAGTTTGGACAACCGACCTACCGAAGAAGCAGTGGTGGACGATGCGCATATCACAAGGGACCGCAAGATCTTCACCAAACAGGTTCTACGATCATTCATCAAGAAGACTGTCACAAGAGAAGCATGGACAGGAGCTCCCTGGCTGGTCAAGCATGACGTTGCAGCATTATACCACATCGATATCCGAGTTCCTCCACACCTCCGATACGAAAGCAAGGCTGCGGAGAGAAAGCAGAACCAAGCTCAGAAGAAAAATGGTCCGGATTACGATGGCATGGTGGGAAGCTTCCAAGGCAATGGCCCTCAAGCTCGACTGCCGGAATTAAAGCCAGCTCCAAAAAGTCACAAGAGCAAAGCACAACAGTCTCAACTGAAGAGTAAGCAGCAGCCGTTTCTGAATCCTGCTCCCACATATGCACTACCCCCAAATCAAGAAACCAATCCCCAGTTTCCACATCCTCCACCCTTCACTTCTCACACTTTCCAAGCCAACGGACCAACCCCACCTGTCGGTCCTCATGGACCACAATTCGCAAACTTCCATAACGCAACATTCGCTTTCCCACCAATCGCATCATTACCACCAGTCCCTCCGCCTCCTCCACCTATCAAGTACCCTATCGAGGACTTGCAAGTTGCTCCGCGACCCGATGGTCCCCAACGCCCGCCTCTAAAATACTTCTCTCAGGATTCGCCTATGGACTTTGGGAAGGGTAAACTTGAGGGAAATGGCATCAAGATGGAATCGGTCGGATCGTTGCTCGAATCATGGGACACGTTGAACGTCTATTGCGAGATATTCAAGCTTGATTCATTTACGTTCGATGATTTTGTCGAAGCTATGCAATTTTCCTCCGAGGACGTAGATTGTCAACTTTTTGTCGAAATGCACTGTGCGGTACTAAAGCTACTCGTAAGCCCCGAAGCAGATGGGGGAAAGGTCAACGTTCAACTACCAGAAATGGAAGTCGAAGAGGAGGAAGAATCAGGTGAAGAAGCATCTCCTGAGCCTGAACCGACGCCTGAACCAGAGCCGAAGCCAAAGGGACGYGCTACGAGAAGCAGTCTTGCGAAGGCCGAAGCAGAAGCAGCGGAACAAGCTAGACTAGAAGTGGAGTTGCATCCAGCAGCGGAGGAGGAAGCCAAGATACTACATCGCGCCGCTGATATGCAAGTTGAGATAGGCTGGATCGACCGTCTGCGAAAGAGAGATTTCAAAAACGGTGGTTGGCAAATCATTGTTGTCGGTCTACTGTATCAACTTTCGAAAGACCATCGTGCTCACGGGAAGTATGATTTATTGCTAGAGCAACTTGCGCCTTTGACCATGGAGCCAACACCTGAGACTGCTCGACAGCAATACACAAAGCTCAATGTGAATCTCCGCATCTCAATCCTTCAAGTGCTCTGCATACTCACGGCAGAAACGAAAGCCGTTCGTGGATATATGGAAGAGTGCAGTGAGCAAATGACAGGTTTCCGTAAAGAGAAGATTCAGTTCCAGCGTGAGAGGAAAACCCTGTAAGTTATCTGATGACCACTGAGACAAAATGCTTACCAAGACAGGATGGAGGAGCTACGAATCCTTAATGAAGAAAAGAAAGCTCTACTTCCAGCGAACATACCACCATCTGACGTACCTGAAGCCAAGGTTGATGTAGATACCAAGATGACTGAYGTCGAAGAAGAGACCCCGGATTCCGGCGTGGATGAGGAGATTATCGATACCGACGATGATCCTCGTCAGGGGCGTTCGCTGCGCCGAGGACTTGATCGAGCTAATGAGAGAAAACGAAAGCGTGAGGCCGAACAAGAGAAGAAGGAAAAGGCCGAAGCGGAAGCCAAAGTCCCCAAGCAGTCTAAGCAATTCACGAAGTTGCTGAAGGACATCCAGAAGAAGCAAGATGCTATCAAGGATGCCGAGGAAGAAATCGCGATTTTAGACAACGACCTACGAGAAGCGGATTGTCCAAGAACGCGTGTGCTAGGGAAAGATCGCTTCTGGAACCGCTACTATTGGTTCGAACGTAATGGTATGCCGTATGCAGGTCTGCCAAACAGCTCAACTGCCGATGCCGGTTATGCCAATGGATGCATTTGGGTGCAGGGCCCTGACGATATCGAGCGTGAGGGCTACATTGAGATGAAAGAGGAGTGGCAGAACGAGTATCTTGCCAAGTTCAACATGACCGTACCGGAACGAAAGGTCTTGGAAGAGGGCCCGACTCACGTTTTCACTGCTCGTCAGTGGGGATTCTATGACGATCCAGAAGATGTCGATGGACTAATCAAGTGGCTCGATGCTCGCGGCTTCAATGAAGTTAAGCTTGTRAAGGAACTCAAGCTCTAYCGGGATAGGATCATCCGAAATATGGAAAGACGCCGAGAATACCTGAATCCTCCAGAGGACAAGTCTGTTGATTCGAGCAATAAGCGTATGTCAACTCGCAAGAAGGAGCAGCACGTCGATCATACTGCTCATCGTTGTTTGACCTGGCACAATAACATGGCGATCGAGGAGTTAGGCCATTTGCATTCAGAGCAGCCTCGTGCCAGAAAGCCGGCAAAAAAGGCAGCTCCACCCCCACCAGTGGTTGAAGAAGAACGCCAGACACGTAGCGAGGCTAAGGGCAAAAAGGAGAAAGGCGTCGGCCGCCAAGGCACGAGATACAACTTTTAAAATCTCAATTTACTGGTGAGACATTGTTGATAATAATGCCAGATTTACGGGTGGAGTCTCTGCGTTTGGTTGTGGCTGTGGAATCTGAATTTTGATGCATTGCATAGAGCATGGTGTTCGGATGGACAAGGGCGTTCGATTATCTGATGCCTAGCAGGAGTACCACTGAGCACGGGGTTATGCAGATCAACATATTGGCGCTGTTGAGCGACTTGTAGCTGTTCGTGCAATTATTAGATATGGTATGAGACACCATCCACATTTCTAGAAGATAAATCAGAAATAAAACGACAACTTGCTTCCAGGCCGCCCTCGGCGCGCTTTATCCCTCCCTTATTGTTCAGTGAATAATACTTATGTCGCTCTTTGCTGCTTCACCTCTCAACGCACTTCCTTCTGGCTTCTCTTTCTAGCTCTCACATGACATGACATACACCTAAGCTTCCAACTTTATGGTGTATCGTGAGGAGAGGTAGAAATTTACCCCTCCTCTGTGACGCCCTTGTGTACCACGAGGATATGCGTCTCAGGAATGTCCCCACGGTTCCTTGCATTGGATACCAGGCTCCGAGTTCACGTCTTTCTCTGATAGGCGATATGTTCCGGGAAGCGTACACAGAGGATGGCAAGGCGAACCTCGTAACACATGTCGCACCTATGCTGGTTACGACCTATGCTGGTTACGATGTTTCTGTGTACCTCATGGTGTACAAGTACCCAGCAACATCCACGGGTATTGCGGGGCAGAGGAGGGACCCCTTCTTTGGGATGTTTTGAGTGTGACAAAAAGATSAAAAGAAAAAACAATCATACGACCTGGGAACGTCAGCCCTTTGATAYTTTAGCTACTGATTAGCTAGCCATTTGTGCTTCTAACCAAGCCATGGACGCACCAAAAGCCATACTAGGTCAGCACAGCAGAGCAAAGTCACTACAATTGGTCTTCGAAGTCTCACACTCACCCTGAGCCGAGCACTTCTATGATGGTTATCGCATATCTACTGTGTTTCGATACACAACCTGTCGTGTATTCCGAGCTGGTCTGAAAAGTCCATTCGTAGTGACGAGGACTACGCGACTACTCACTGGCCCCCTATGTGTCGCAAAATTCCACAACAGCACGAAGCCATCGAAAAGAGTCGCCTCATATCTCACGAAATGGTCATTCTCTTGGAAATGTTGCTAGCCTTTCATGCGGCAGGTCCAAGCAGACAGCTTCCAGGTGCCGCGGATTTGATCCTAGGCGCTGCGAATTTGTTGCACACTCGTCAATCCAATCAGGTACTGGCTTGACCATCGATTTCTATGTCCTACGACGGGTCTATATAAGACTGAGAAACCATCATAGCTTGGGTTGATTATGCAATAACTCTCTCAACTGCAACCATCTCACCACATCTCAATCTTTCTCAAACCTTCTCAAAGAATCTCAATCGAAGTCATGGCCGGAGATTTGGGCACATACCCGATCACTGGTATTCAGGCTTGCCTTGGACCTGCCAAGGGCCAGGTCCCCATTCGTCGGGAGATCGACGAATGGTGGTTTGCTAAGGACCAGAATACGGTGTATCAGAAGTCGTTGTTTGTCTATGCCCTAAATGAATTCAAGGCCATGAACCCACATGAAATGAAGTCATACTTCCAGGTTGCTGGTATGATTTACCTGCTCTTCGTGTATTAACAAAATTTAATATGCTAGCTAGGTATTCACGGCCAACCTCTACAATCTTGGGATACCAAAGATCCTCAAAATGGTTCGTCCATACGATTTGCCTGGTCTCAAATGCCTTGCTAATACGGAACTACAGATTGGTACTGCGTTCATGGGAGCGTTCTGTTCCCGCCATGGCACAGGCCTTACCTRATGCTCTACGAGCAGAGGATCTATGAAATTATGCGCAAATTGATCCCAACTACGTTCGCTCAAGAGGACCACGCGGCCATGTACAAAGCCGCCGACACCTGGCGTCTCCCGTTCTGGGACTCGGCCCTGAAACGACCCGATTGGGAGGCACCCAATGATAYATCGAAATTGGGTCCAAATTGTCCATACCTTTTRACCGTTGACAAGGTCGAGGTCATGACCAAAACAAGACAATCTGCYATGGTTGAAAATCCAATGTGGAGGTTCAAGATCCCTACCATGAATGCAGGGAAGTCTACCTTTGGTGATTACGGTGTCACAGCTGTGACCACGCCGGAGGGAATACTTCCTGTTGGTCCCCTGGTCTGTCTGGTGTCCTTCTTTGACTGATCTGCCCCTTAGTATCAACTTACAAAGTCGACCTCAAGGTATCCAGAGACCCTGGATCCCTCACACGAAAAYTTTCAAGCGGCATGGGTTGAAGGCGAGCAGCAAAATTGGCAGAAGATCAAGGACGAGCTCAGAAGCGCCAAGGTGATCGACTCTAACACCCTTCCAGAGTCCGTCTATAGACTGTTCATCGAAAGATACATTCCGACTTGGAACGCCTTTGCGACTCTCGGATACAAAATAGGACAGAACCCGCAGAACTATTCCAGTCTAGAGGATATCCACAATATTCTCCACTGGCTTGTTGGTGAGATTGGCCATATGGGGTCGGTTGGTGTCGCGAGTTTTGATCCCATCTTTTGGTTAGTCATTGCTTGTGATTGGCTAGAACAAAGTTGTTGACTATCAAAGGATGCATCATTGTAACGTCGACCGTCTTTTTGCTATGTGGCAAGATTTGTATCCCAGCAAGTATGTGACGCCGTGGAAGGATGAGAATCGTGGGATGGTCGATGAGAATACCACTCTATCTCCGTTCAACAGGAATACGAACGGCACAAAAGTAAGTCGSGCCTTTCGAGGCCCAACATCTAGGTTGTTTCATTTCACGGGACCACTCGATGTTCGTTGACTGACGTGCTCTTAAGTGGACAGCGGCTGAGGTACGCTACCAAGAGAAATTGGGCTACACCTACCCAGAACTTCAAAAATGGCTCCCAGAATTCAAAACAAATGGCCAGTTCGACAGTGCTAAATATCAAGCATCTATTCGCGTCATAATCGAACAAAAGTATTCCACCACCGGTAAAGCAGTGACCACCCTTCCCGGGATGGAAAAGACGGCTGAGAAACTCATGAATGCATGTTCCAAGGAGTCTTTGAGGCTCGAGAACTTTCCGCCTGCTCTGATTCAATTGAAGGAGTCTTTGTTATCTCAGGCTGTTGGGGTCGCCACTGAGACTGTAGGTGCGGCTACTGGTTTCGTGAGTGATCTGGGAGGTGCATTGTTYGGCGGAGGTATGGGTCAGAAGCCGAAATCTACCTCTACTCCAGCTCCTTCAGGTGGAGGCAGTGGAGATGCAGGATTCGTYGACTTTAGCTGGGAGAGTCAAGATTATATCTGCAACATTCTCTATGATCGGTCTGTGATCCTCTACTCCTATTATACCTTGATTGACGGTCCCTAGTTTCGCCCTTGGCGGTCATCCGTATGCAATTCGCATCTTCCTAGGACCTGTGCCTTCGGCGATCGAYTCGCAGATGGGCAAAGGCCGCATCCCTCATTCCCTTATCTCGGCAGCGAATAACCCAAATCAAGTCGGTGTAGTCTACAATTTCTCTTCTCCAGTTGAGTTCCGCGGTACCGGGCCTGAAGGCTGCTCGTCCTGCCGCACCCAACGCGATGCCTCGGTGCCGTTGCTGAGTACCGGTCAAGTGGTCCTCACCGATTATCTCTGTGAGTATATYAGCAAGCAGAAGCAGGGACTGAAYGGAGCTTGTCTCGACGGATTGGACAAGGGATTGGTTACGGCATGGCTCAAGGAGAATCTCCATTGGAGAGTCACGGATGTAAGCTTTCACTTCGCGATCMGCTCTTGATACGAAGCACTGACGCTGATTCGTGGTAGCAAAACCAAAATCTTATCAGATCGGAAGATATGACGTCTCTGAAGGTCAGYGTKGCCGTGGGCAGCGCTAAGCATTGTATCGATGCCACGGTCCCGTCCATCTACTCTGATTACGAGGTGCTATACGACATCACTCATGGTAGATTGGCTGGTGCTTGCCCCGGAGATTTGAGCTAGACCACTATACTTGGGGATTGGGTGGGGGGCGGCGGTGGGGACTGTCGAGGGGGATTGGGTGGGGGGCGGCGGTGGGGACTGTCGAGCCAAAGGCGAGACGATATCTCTTACTCTGTACAACTGCCTCGTCTCTAGGGGCAAAACAAGCTTCGACTAAAAGAAGTGTGTGTGGTCCTATTATGGGTACTATTATGGGCAC